>BJBW01006631.1:0-130543 GCA_004320125.1 Scolopax mira
GGACCCAGTATTGATCCCTGGGGGACACCACTGGTTACATGTGCGACATGCATATATCTACACACACTTTACTGAACTGCAACAAATATTCTGAATAGAAAACTCTGTGCAGTCACAATCCAAGTGAAATATAAGATAAAACTTCTTCTAAAACCAGTAGCAGCACTGTGAAAGTTCATGATGGCATAATAAATCATTCACCATGTTAAAAGGGTTGTCTGTGTGTCCTGAAATGAAAGTGTCTTATGAGGGTCATAGGGATTCTGATGCTCATAATAAGCACGACGTGCTAATTTTTGCATCTCAGCTATGATAAGGGACCCTCAATTCCAGTTTTAAGCAGTAAATCCTATGTGTGACATGCATAAAGAGAGATTTGTACTGGTGGGAATAATATCCCCTTCCATCTCAGCTGAATAATGTAGTGAAAAACTTGTTAAAAAATTCTGTACAGCATTTTGTGCAGAATTTTGTACAGAATTGTGAAATATTTCTAAGGCATTTTTAGCCCATGCCTTCAGCCCATGAATTCCAGAGCAAGGGTAACAGCACATTAGATCTAATGTAATACTGAATCATTCTTATTTTTGTGTTAACATTTTTCCAAGAAATTATGTAGGTTTCTAAAGTGGGTTCTGTGTCTCTGTTGAATCTTGAATTCCATGGTATTTTGCAAGATTTGTTGATGGAGCACACCAGTGCAATATAACTACTTCATTGCCTCTGAGTCAGAAACACGTGAGACTTAACCAGAATATTAGGCCACCTGCCCTACTTTGCATTTGTGAGATATGTGCCACTTAGGAGTTTGCCTGCACTGCTCAGTGCACTATAGCACAGGAATACACGAGTGACTTCAGAACGACTTACCTCACATACCAGAAGGTGATGCAGCTGTAAGCTACACGGTATGGACAAAATGTAAAGTCCTTTTTACAGTTTCATATTGGTTCTGCATTTCGTGACTTTCCAGAGAGAAAATGAGACTTGGTACTACTAAATCTTTAAAAAATTAGAAGTAGTTCTATATTCAGCTCACTATTCTTTTGGGTTTGTTTCTAATCTTTTCAAGGAACAGAAATGAGATATTTTGCTGCAACACTGCAAATGCAACTTTGTTAAATAAGATGGCTGCAACACCTTTTAAATCTTACAAGAAAGCTTGTGGCTTTTGCTGAAGCTAAGCACAATTTCCCAAAGCAATACCCAATTGAACATATGGTTATAAAACAATGTGAACTTCACCAAAGGGAGAAAAGTTGGCTCTGAAGTGTAGATATTTTTTCAGAATGTTCAGACAATACAATTATAGGTCAATGGGTTACTATGTGGAAAAATCCATGCTCTAGCAAATGCTCTCAGAAGCCAGCAGTGAATCTAAGCAGTTCTGGAGAAAGGGAAAATGGAGGTGAGAAGTTGCCATGATTCGGGAGCTGTCTATGAAAGTATGTGAAACAATGACCAGTGCAGAAAAACTTAATGCTGAGAATGACCACAAGTTCTGTACTATAAATAGTGTTTCTTATTCTTATCTCCAATGTGGAATTGGTAAGAACAGCTATGTATGGGTGACACATTCAGACTAGAGGCAGCAGTGACTCCTAACAAGAGAAGGTGAAAGGGTAGCATAATGGCAGGTGAAGCTCACTGCTGAAACTTGTGAAGTTGTGCTCATGGAAAAATAATGAATTTTACAGTTGTATTGCAGTTTATGGAGGAAAGCAAGCACTCAAGTGTCAAGGAGAGAGGTCAATGTAAGTGCGTTAGGAATGTTGTGTTTTACTCTATCCTTTCTGTTGATCATGTTTTTGAAGATATACATGATGCAGGCTTAAGTATTCAGAGGGAAGTGAAATCTGATTAAAGATGGGGAACAGAACTTGGTATGCAAAGAGGATTCATAACTGAAGGAGGAAAATGGTGATGCAAAGAGAAAGCAGGGGGGATTTTGTTATTTTAATTCCATAGGAGGCAGAGTCAAAGCTTAAAAACAGCTAGAATTTTCTGAACTCACAAAGCTAACATACCGAATGCTTAGGATTTTAGTAGGATTATTTTTTAAAATTTTTTTAAGGATTAGACTCTATACAGATAATTAGAAAATGCACAACTATATTTGATAGGATTAGGAAATTATAAAGAATTTATTTCCTCATTCTTCAACACAAAAGCCAATGAATATCGCAATATCCTGAAGAGTATTCTCTTATGGGAGTTTGGTTTCATATACCATTGCCCTAGGCAAAACTATATAGCTAATATGATTCAATATTGTATTTACCTTCAGTGAAGGTATTACTTATGCAAGGAGTGCAAAATTTAACCCTGACAGAGGAACAACTAGAAGATAGCGAAAGTTTTGCCTCTACAGAAGCTTCATCCTTAACCTATCTTTCAGTAGAACTGTGACAGATGACTGCAAAAACACATTGCATCATACTTTGTAAGAGAAGAGAGCAGATCCTGTACTGCACAAGAAATACATGCACAGTTATTTACATTAAAAATAGTTTATAGAAATTCAGATTTCTGGTTATTTGCCTTTTATAGCATCTGCACTGTTTTTCTTTCAGTAGCCCAAAAAAATATATCTAATTCTGCTGTGCAGGGCCTGAAATGTCATGACAAGTATGGATTTCTCTTTGTGCTTTAGCAACAACTCAAAAAGAACACTATTGCATGCTTCATGTAGGTACTCCAGGAAAACATAAAGAAAGAAATAAAAGTGACTACACAAAGGAAATTAGATGTTGCTATTAGACGTTCATTTCTGTGCATAAATCATCTGTGTGCCTCATTTCTGTCTGTGTGAAGAGATCAATAATAAGTTTTTGCAGCTAAATCCAATTGACCCTGTAGGTAACAAAAGCTTAGTCTGTCCTGATTTGTGTAAGTGGCTTAAAGCGTTGTGCTTGTTGTGGCACTTACTGCACTCTAAGCAAGCATTGGCATTCTTGGTGAAGTAGAAAGCCTGTCACTTTTGGATAGGCTTTCTGAGCGACAGAGACGGAGTCCCAGAGACTGGGAATTGTATTTGACAGATTCAGTCACCATTTTTAGCTGGCACATACCCAAAACGAAGAAAGAAGCCAGGCAATGCTTTATGCTGGAGGGTTTGTATAAATTGTCCTTGGGATCTCAGGCTCTTCATAGTGAAGAACTGAAGCAAGTGGTTGCCAGCTGATGCTCACCACAAACTGGATTTATAGAGGCAAATCAGTTGCCAAAATTTTTAGCTTGCAGACCCTTGAGAAAACTGTCTGTCTTGTGGGCTGAAGTAGCATATGGGCTGTATGAAGGAAGCATCAGGTATGGGTACTGGTTATTTAACTGCAGACAAGACCTATGCAGTCTCCTTGCTTCTCAAGAATGATGTTAAGTTAGAGGGCTTGACCTCAGTCCTGTCTGAGTCATGAAATGGGAAAGTTTGGTGATAGGAGATGGACCAAAAAATTTTCCGGCCTGATGAATCTACCTTGGCACAGATTGTCAGAACCTATGATGGCCCATAGAGACAGTCAATCTGAACGTCAGCCCACAAGGAGCATAAAGTGCTCTGTGTATCTGTTCTGGAATTTATGGCGGAGTTTAGTCTCCTGTGTAGGCATGTTAAATACTGGCCTGCAAGAAATTAACTCCTTAATGCATCAGCAGATGCTCTATCTTTGTGTTAGATAGAAAAAGCACTGTATGTGCATTCATGAGTTAGTGCTGTCCCAAAAACACCTCTGAGAAAGCTTGTAGTGCAAGAGAGGCATTTTGCATGATGGGTTTGCTCTGGATAGATGGGAAGTGTGTTGTATGGACATGTATGGATGTATTCATATAAAGGTATTGCTGCAAATCAATATTGTGTTTGCACATACTCTTTTCCTCAATGGCTTCTGACAGGACATGAGCCCCTGAACTGCTGTTACCCATTTTTTGTTTGTACTGCCCAGTGATGATATATGGGAGTGGGCTGCTGCGATGCGGGGGAACTAAAGAAATTTCAGCTGCGGCATCATAGTATCAGATGAGACTACAAGTTCCAGCTGGTGCAGTATGCTTAAGCTGAGTTCTGCTCATTTTCAATTTTAGAATCAAAACAAAACTATGATTTTATTTGCTTTTGGCAAGTATTTAGGTTGTAAAATAAATAAATAAAAAGAGGCATTACCTGTATCGACATGTAAAAGATTTAAACTCTTTTAAAACCAGTTTCATATGTTCTTCATATGAAACTTCTTATGGCTATCTTTTGCTTTGTAGAGCTATATTTTAAAATTACTTCAGTAAGGGTTGGTGGGCAAGAAATTTGTCTCTTCAAAATGCTTATTCTTTTGGGGGGTTATATTTGCTTTTCAGTGCATTAGCACATTGTAGGGCACAAAGAAACCGTTAAGCTGCTTCTCTCACATGGGACACTGTGTGCACCACAGGTGCCTGTTGTCATTAGAAGTCTGTGTTGGCTCCTGGGACTTGGTGCAGTCCAGTTGGTTGGACTCTGAGTATCTAGTTCTGAATGTTGAGTGTCATCAGCTATTAATGTATCTGAAGTATTTTTCTGATACTATGTTAATGAGTTTTTATTCAGAATGCATCTTTTCAGGGAATGCAGATTTGCATGTGATTTTTCTGTATCACAAGTCACCTAGCTGGTCAGTTTGAAATCTTCAGACTTGTTGAATATAAGAATTTTTTTCTTTTTTGAGAGCCTAATTCAGCTTCCACCAACTTCCTAGTCTGCAGCCAACCCAAGCATAAATAAATGACCAAGAGATGTTGAAAAATGTTTTACCCAAAGTATGATGTTGCTTCATTCTTAAGAGGGAGCTAAAGAAAACTGTACTAGGACTCTACACATCCTTTTGTCTACTTTGTACAATCTTTCTGTTTTGCAGTCTTTCTGAAAGTTGATATATTTGGTGATTGCTCTCAAAACCCTTTTCATCTGGTTTTGATGTTCAAAGAAGCTTAACTCATAACTTACCTTCAAAGTTGTGGTGGATGGAATTATTCAAGTATATTGTTAATCTGGGGGAAAAAAGGGAGCTCCTCACATTTAGAAACCCATTTTTTTCCCCACTTAAACAAGTGTACTGCAACAGTGTCCTGCACACACAGAAGACTGAGGAGGTTGGGAAAATCCTAAGCAAGAAAAGAAAATGTTGTCTTTCATGCACAGAAATATCTCTTAGGCTGGAAAGGACTTTGAGTGGAAGGGAGGAAAAATGGTTTTCCCTAGTTGTCCACATTCCCTGTCATGAAATGCACTTGATGATCCTGATGGTGGGATCTGGTTGCCCAGCTGACCTGAATCACCTCACCATGATTTGTTGGAGCTACCACGCCAAGGAACAGAGTAAGCAATGCATTTTTACAGTAAATGTTGCCTGTATTCTTCAGAGTGTCTATGCTGTGTCTGGTATGTGGCAACCACCCTGCACTAAGAGAGGGCTGTTAGGAAGGACCATCCATATATGCATCTGTTATGCCCAGGTATAATGTATAAAAAGTACAAGAAGGAGCTAAATTTCTGTCAAACTTTAAGCTTGCTTCAGGCTGGGCCTTTATTAACACCCTCCATTGGTAGTGTGGCTGAGGATAATGTATTATGCCTTGGGCTGTACAGCTTAGGAACCCTGTTATAACTAGAAAAAAGATAATTTTTCTCTTGTAGAACAGAGAAATACTTGTCAGTCTAAATATATATATATATAAAATAAGACTGATCTCCATGGAACAGATGATAGGACAAGTGGTAATGGCTTCAAGTTGCGCCAGGGGAGGTTCAGGTCAGATATTAGGAAATATTTCTTTCCTGAAAGGGTTGTCAGGCATTGGAATGGGCTGCCCAGGGAGGTGGTTGAGGCACCATCCCTGCAGGTATTCAAGAGACAAGTTGACATGCTCGGGGATATGGATTAGTGTTGGGTTGGTGTTACTCTGAGTTTGCTTTTGGTGGGTTTTGTTTGGTTGTGGTGGGTTTCTGTTTGTTTGGACTAGATGATCCTGAAAGGTCCCTTCCAATCTAGGCGATTCTATGATTCTGTAATAATTTCAAAGACTAATAAATATGCAAGGTCATTTTCTACCAGACAGTGTCAAGATATATATTTGGACTATGTAAAAATATTCTTATCATGTAACGATGGAGAGAATCTCTGACAAAAAGCCCCCTGAGAAATCAGCTGACATGTCTTATACAGGAGGTATTTTTCTTGGTTGCACAAAATAGTTTCAGCCTGGTGAGAGAATAAATACTATTTGATTTCAAAGAAGTTGCTTATTCACATGAATTTTGTCCAAAGCACAAGGGGTTCATAGTACTGTATGTATAATAAATTCTGTAGAAAATGCTTAAGTTCTCTACAGAAATCACTTCAGGGAATGAGTGTGGGGCGGTGACCAATAAGTATATACTTTCTAAAGTGTATTTTAGTAGAAGTGTGCACTTGCATTGCTGAAGAACCTGTCTGTCTATCAAGGTTTTAGGAACCTTATAAGGCAAGGCACTGGACAAACACAGCTGAAAATTTTCAATTTTCCTGGTCCTAGCTTTAAAATATAATTTGAGAGAAGATAAGTAACTTCTGACAAAGGTTGAAAGGGACAACAATAACAGGAATTTAGTTAGGCTGCTAATGTGCAAGCCTATCTTGTTGATTCAGATCTGTAAGGAGAAGATCCTGAAACACCATTTCTGGCACAAGAAAGAAAAAGTGTTTTGTGGCTGCATTAACCCTTAATAACCTGATAAGAGGGGGGAAAAAAATGAAAGAAGAAAAATGAAGCTTCACTGTTTTCTGAACATGGAGCTCTGTAGTAATAAATGATTTACCTCATGGGGAAAATGCATCTTCTGTACTATTAAGTTCATATGAAAAATGTGAATCATTTTATTTTGAAACTTGTTTCAGAATTGGCTTATTTAAAATGCGTGATTTCTCTCCAAGATCGTGAATTCTATAAAAAGATAGAGAACAGCTGAAAGTCCATTTTTAAAAATGGATATTCTCCCTTCCTTTTGTCTCTTATTTTTGACAGAAATTTTTAGTGATAGTATAGAAACAGCAATGGAAAGATCCACAAACCACCTGTGATTGTGGAAGGCCCTTTAAGCAAGGATTTGTTGAGGTTTGAGTAAAATTCAGTTTATAAAGACCAAACTCTAAGGCAGGAAGCTGAATTCTTAGTGGGGCCTTCAGTGAGATGATGCTCAAAGTGTTCTGTACAAATTTATCTATATTTTAAAATTATAAGCATCAGATTATAAAAGCTAGCTCTTCTACCACTCATTTTAAGGAAGGAGGGATGATAAAAGATTAGATGTGGAAAGAAACTCTATGGCCCAGGCAACAAATAGAGAGAAAGAAAGGGTGACAGACAAGTCTTCAGTCTGAAGACATTGTATAAATCTGGAAGAGTTGTCCAGATGGGGCTAATGTGTTGAGTTTTAGTATTATGCTGTTTCTTGTTAGCAATACTTCAAAAGCTATGGTACTTATTTCTACTGTCAGAGATCCTTGAATGAAAAATTATAGCCTATCTAGTGCTCATTAAATGTGATGTTTGAGAAAGGGTTATTTTAAGTAAATTGGGAAGCTTGAATAGTTAAGAGTTACCATTGAGTCTGCACAACCAGACTACAGTGTCTGAGCTCTCGTAGACTGCAACTTCATGATGTGTCTAGAGACCTAACCTCAGAGGGCATTGCCTCACTTCTGGAGAGATTTGGAAAACTTTAAAAGTCTGCAATGCCACTTGTGTAGGATATTAGGAATCAGACAAGTGAGATTCTACAGCGGAAAGCACCATCAGGCCTGGGTATTAATTTTCCCCTTGTCCCCTGTATGGTCAAGTATTTATTGAAAACAACTTAGTGATTATGAGAAGAGAACAAAAAGTATAAAGAATGTTTAGCTGGTGAATATAACATCTCTTCCGAATAGGACAGTGATTTTATAAAGATGATGTAGAACAAAAGAGAAAAATCTGAGCGAGTATAACAATCACACAATGATAAATGATAAATGAAGAAGAAAACCCAAACAACAAACCACTTAGCCCCGTAGGGAATCTAACAGTACTATTGTAACTATATCCAGGCTCTAAAGCTGACATTTTGCTGTCTATGGCCCCTGGCTGTAACTTGATTTTTAGCAGGTCTAGCATTAGTGTGTTTCTCTCACAGGCAAATTCCCTAGTACTTTGGACAGGGTGGGAAATATAAGAAGGCTATAGATGTTGTGGCTTTTTAATATTTGGCTTCTAGATTTTTTTTTTTTTTGCTTGGCATAAAACTTGAACATGTGACTGTAATACACATGTATTACATATATACACATGAATGTAAAAATCTGTGTGACCCAATAATTAATGCACACCTAGAGATGCAGTAAAAGCTTTTAGTGAGAAACTGGTGACCTATGAATAAACAAACAAAAATTCTCATTTGTAGTGGTACTTCTGATTGGAAATTCACTTTTCTAAGTCATTTATTCTTTTGTAACTGGTCAAAAGACAATTGATATTTCAAAGCAGGCTCCTTCTCTGATCTTAAACCAACCCCTCTGTATGTTCCAGATAGGAGTTAAAATTTGGTGCAGACCTTTTGTAGTAGGCCTGCCTTGTCAGTTTAAGCATGACAAGTTCCTTCTATCAGTGTTTAACTCTCCACACAAGCAATGGTTACTGGCGTTACAATGTACTGCAGAAACAGGTTTGTGAAAATGTGATATTGAGTTCCGTATTGAGTGTTACTTGTCCCATCACATGTGATAATGTCTTAGTCACTTGTTTCTTAGGATCAGTTCTTCTGACCATAGCCACTTGTGGCTCCCCTGGTCTGCTGTAGGATTCATTCAAATCCAGTGGTAGAAGAACATAGAAAAATTATTTTGGTTTTAGTCTGTGACTAAGAAAGCTACCTGGAGGTTTTATATAATGAGATTTTTATGAACACAAACATAACAGCCAGTTAAGCTTTATTTGTAACATAAGCTAAGTAGCACATAATCAAAAATGTGCTAACATATTTGTAGATAATATCATAGGGCTCAAGTTATCCTCTGTTATCCACTTTGACAATTTTCTGTTAAGCAGTTATTGCAATCAGATGAAGTTGAAGGAATTGTTTAACAGCTGAGAGCAGAGCCTTTAAATGAAACAATCTCTTTTAGTGGAAGGTGAGGTATTTTAATTGCAAATCCTTTTGTATCTGGTTCCTTTTGGATTAGTTAGTTTAGGCTTGCTTACTGATGCAATATTTGGTTTTTTGGATCTCTCTTCCATTGTGTAGTCTGTGGTCTTTTTTTTTTTTTTCTGTAATCTAATTTAATGATAATGTCATATGTATGACTGGGGTATATCTTATGTGCCTCAAATTATTCAATAAAATTTGTGACCATTGCAATTAATCACAGGTCTTTGAAAATATGATGCTTTCAAATAATTTAGTAGTGGCATTAATGGTCTTACTACTAATAAAACTTTTTAATTGTTAGCACAGTATTTTATCCATAGCTACCTGATATCTTGGGTTGTCACACAAGTAGGAGTCTGTATAATTGTAATGAAGGTGAAGGAAGAAATATAGAGGACAGGAAACTCAAAGGGAAAGTCAGATGGGCTAGCCAGTGATGGGCACCATTTAAGGCAGGATAGATGACTAATGAAATAAAATATTAATACATTTATTTTTGTTCAATGAAGTACTGTATAAAGGTGATTATTTTTTCTGTATGAATTTTAAATACCTGACATCTACTTCTGGGTCACTTCAGTGAGTAATTTTAAGGCTTATATATTAAAAAAAATTGCTTTCAATAACTCATTGAAACTTGAATTACATTAACAGATTTTTTCACAGGTATGATTCAGGTCAGTAAGTCTGTGAGTTCATAGTACACAGTGAATAGCTGAACAATGGACAAATAAAGTTCTTAAAAAAAAAAAAAAGTAATATAAAACTGCAATCACTGCAGCACTCCAGTACTGAGAGACGTCCCACTTCATCCCTGTGGGATTGTAGCCCTGTGACTGCACCAACCTTGCTGATTTCTCAAAGGTGTGTGAGAGGATCCCCCATCATGCCCATTCTGTATTTTGTGTGCATATACTTGGCACAGCCCCATTCTGTCTTGTTCTGCTGTTTTCAAGGTTTCTTGTGCACATCAGCACATGAGCCCTTGCTCATCATACTAGTTCCCTGCTTCCTCACTTGATCATTAGCTGCCATTTCCCTTCCCCATTGCTCTTAGTTTAAAGCTCTCTTCACTGGTTTGGCCAACCTGTTGGCAAAGATGCTTTTACACCACTGATTAGATCCTGTCTGTACTCAGAAATCTTTGTTCTTGAAAGAGAGTTCCATGATCATAAAAACCCTGTTGTTGACACCAGCTGTGCAAGCAGGTATTAAAACCAGAGTCTGACCACTCCTCTGCAAGCTCTTTTTCTTGACTAGCAAGAATTAGGAGTAAAGCACTGGTGTTCTCCTGCTCTTGGCTATTGCTCTCCAAGTCATGTAGTGATGCTTGATATACTCCAGGTCTCCTAAAAGCTATCACGAGTGGCCACATGGAACAGCATGGGCGTACTGGTGTGTGGCCTTTGTGTGATGGGGAGAGGGAAGGGAGAGGGACAGTAGACTTCAAAAACTGTATTGCTGTTTGACAGGAACATGAAAAGAAAAGCATTGCAGAGAGAGAGGCTTGACCACCTCTGAATGACTCTTTATTTGCCTTTCAGTGCGAATTTTCCACCCTTAGCAGTAGCTGCAGCTGAAAAGGCACTCACGGCTATCAAACCTGACCACCACTCCAGGATACCTTGTTAGTTTTCAAATTGCTGTCTTCCCTAGAGTGATTTTCATGTGCAGAAAACCTTAAGTACAAGGTGTAATTATGCAAATTTTTAAACAATTTTGAATAATATAAGATTAAAGAAATACTCTGCATCTGGGCTAGTATGAGGTAAGCCTGGTTATGCATGGTGTTATATCTGTTCATCCACAGAGATGGAGATAGAGAGGGTTTAAAAATATAATTAAAACTAAAAAAAAAAGTAATTAAATGTGTAGTCCAAAATAGGAGCAACTTTCAAGAGGTCAGGTCTCATTTAAGCATCAAAAGAAGTAGCCCGGTCTTCAAGCAGCTTCTTGGTAAGAGGTGCATAAATGCATAAAAATCTGTCCTAAGGTACACAGTGAGAAATAACAGGTGTTAAACATGTTTGAAAAACTGTCTAATTTCATGTATTGATATGAGAACTCTTGAAAATTTGTGGGTTTTGATGTTTTTCCCTGATTTGATTCATTCAGAGCTGAAGGGAGGAAAGAAATTCAAAGTAATACTCCAATAATTTAGAATAGCTTTATTAGGTGTTTAAAAAAGTAATGTGTGGTATCTAAAGTTACTCTAGGGCAACTGCTAAAAGGAAAGCTGGGGAATGAAGATTTGCAGTGTTTTAATGATACCCATTTGTAGTACTGGATGATCATGGGGATTTGGGATCTGTAAACAAAGTGGTTTTTATGTGAGGAATACCAGTGCTGAGTGAGGACAGGATCTTTTTCTTAGTACTGAGCACAAATAATTTTGGCATTCATTATATGTTTCATGGGTGAGGAAAGAAGAAAATGTTCCTTTTAAAGTTGATTTTAGAAAATGAAATAGCAGTTTTAATGTGTTGCTTGGCTGGGATATTTGCATAATCCTTAAATGCAATTGTAAGTATGTGATACATTGCAGAGAACTTTCAATAGATCAACCCCTAAAACTTGTCAATAAATATATGCTATAAATATGTACTGAGTCACAGCTAGATTCATAAACACTACAAGACTTTCATTAGTTGGCATAAATAAATGAATGCTGTTTGGATAAGCTAGCTCCTTCACCATGGGCATGCTTCCCGGCGATGTGAATTGATTTCTGGTGTCTCATCTGCTTTACATAATATTGCTGTCCACTTTGCTGGTAAAAGTAGCAGTTATTGGAGGGGAGAAACCATAGAGAGTATCATAAGGGTAAGTTTTAGGGCTGTGCATTTCTTGAGCTGTTGGAGTATGGAACTTGCTGTACAGGCACGAGGCGATGGCACCTTTTTGTTGAATTTACCTTTAGTCTTGCAACATATAGATAGAAAGGAGCCTCTAGGGTACATAGAGTACTAAGTCTCCTGCGTAATGATTTAGGTCAGAGAATCTGACCTGCTGGAGTGATGTTTGTAGTTGTTTGAATTTATCGTTTTCAAGCAGGTGTTTTATGGAGGCACGATGGCAGATTGAGTTGTGGAAAAGAGATCATGCATCAGTGTTTTGGTTTGCTTAAAATTTCTAGGTGAGTAGGAGCGTGCTGTGAGTGGCACGTGCTCCTAATGTGCTGGGGAAACAACAGAATACAGAAATCTTTTGTAGTTTGTTCAGAAGCAATGTTGTGATTCTTAGACTGATGTTCATTCCTCCCGCTTTCAGCATGAGGCATGATAGAAAGGAGAACAATTTAAGGGAGGGGGAGGCCCCCCTAAAATTTTTGGTGTTTTTTGTGCATATGTATCATTGCTGCTAATTAGACAGGCAAGCAGGGCTAACGTGTTCCTTGCTTGTCAGTACTGCTCAGAATCCAAATGAATTTCTTGGTACCAAAGAACCGGGAGGTTTTATCAGCTTGTGTAGAGTTGCTACATTTCACTGCTATTTGTAAATGGCAGGAGAGTGTTTTCCTTTTGTGCACACCAGAACTGAGCCTGAGCCACGCTGACATTAAAATAATACTCTGTGTGTACATGTAAAATAGTCCCAAAGGAGACAGCAAAGTCAAGCATCCCTGCAGAATGCTAATGAAGGTGTGAAAAAATACTTTTATATCATTATGATTTGTAAGGAAAGGCAGGTGAAAGAAGCAGAAGGTGAGAAAGTACAGTTTATTCTGTGCTGAAGGGCGAAAGAAAACACAATTATGGAAGAACTTGCAAAGAATGGAAATCAAATACAGAAAAGCTGTTGTCTATGTCCCTTGAATAATTGAGATGGTTTGCAGTTAATTCTACCTCAGAACTAGTGTTGAAAGGGGAAAAGGAATAAAACCAACTCAAAGCTGGTTCATTTCTACCTAGTACCTTACAATAGTATCGTTGCTGTTGTGATTAATGAGTAGCTCTCAAAACTACCAGAAACGCTTAGTCACATTTTTAAACATCATGTCAAGCTACGATTCTGGGAGAAAACGGTTATTAATATGTATAATGGATTTATATTTTTTTTGAGAAAACAGAAGTACTGTTATTCTGGAGAATTTCTGTACTGTCAGGGTACTGTTTAGCTGTTTTAGAGGTTTATTATTATTATTATTATTAATTCAGGAAAAACTAGAAAATGTTTAAATTCCATGATGTTTCATGTCCTTATTACTAAATTGTTATCTAATTTTCTTTTACTACATAGATTGCGCAATCTTTCCTTGTTTGGTCTACCAAATCCACCCAAATGCAAAGCCAATAGCAAAACTCAGGTATAAAGCAGATTATTAGCTATAAAGCTGTTTCTGATCTCAGAGATTCTTACCTTCTTTGGAGGAGCTAGAGAGCAGTTATCAGATCTGCCTTTGTAAAAAAAGGGCCATCTCTTATCTGTCACTAGTGCTCTCAATTAATGAACTTTTATCAGGAGAGTATGTCTTGTACTGATGTCATGGTGGTAGCTTTACCACGCAAAATGTAACCTGGTCAATGAAGATTAACCCCAAAACAACTGGTGCATTTGTTGACCACTTGATGGCATCACTCAGTCGTATGGAAATGAAACTCTTTTGCCAGTAGAGCACTTTTACTTGTGTGCTTGGTGTGAGAGAACTTTCATGTTTTATTTTAGACCATTAAAGACTGAAGAGAGCTATTAATATGCTCCCATAAATTAAATGAAAACCACAGCTCTAGTTTTAGTAACTGTTTTCTTTCTCTATGGTATATTACTTATAATTTTTGAAATAATTTCTTTATCTGCATAAACATGACAAGTGGTCTAGATTGCTCCTCTTCCTGCTCCTCGTTAACTCTTCCAGGATGGCAGCCAGTGGTTTAGTAGGTTGGTGCAGACACAAAGAATGTTGTCATGCACTGAAAAGTCTTTTTGGTTTTCTTTCCCAGGGAAACTGCCTAAAACCTCCAGTTGTTGCAGTATGCTTTCTAGGAAAAGGATTTAAGCAACTTTGTGCGTTCACTATAAGTCCTATAAAATAAGTGTTTTATAGCCTTCATACCAAAACTAGGTGATCGATCTGTGTGTGTGCAAGCCAACAATGACAGTTACTGAAAATGCTGAACCAAGGGGGTAATGGATGAAATAAGGAACAGTAACTATTATTTAGAGGTAAAAGACAGCTCTGGAAATGTCAGTGGTGCTCTGGTAGTTTATACATGCTGAGAATTGGCCTGCAAGACAGCAGTTAGTAAAGCATACTGTTGAAAGCTAGTTGAAGATCTAAATACTGCTTGTCCTATGCAGTCAGTGTCAATGCGCAGTAAGGAGGCACCCCGTTAGTGCTCTGACCAGTGACACAGAGGGGATGGAGCCAGCTTCTGACCCCAGAAGAGGTAAACAGGCAGTGTGGGCAAAGCAGTACAAGGAAGGTGATGTTGCCGGTGTGCCTCTGTTCTGTGAGTAATGGAAGAGGAAAAAACTCAACCCATATAAAACACCATTCTTTTTTTCTCTTGCCCCTATTCCTCCTTATTCAGCTTAGGCTGCTGAATGCTGGCAAAACAATAAAAAGGCAGTCCAAGAATGGGGGAAGAATCTTTAATAGCACTTTTTTTCTGATATTTTTTTGGTGGTAAACATTTCAAAATCTCATGCTTTCCTTAGCTTTTGAGATATTTTTAGATGCTGTTTTGTCAATTATGTTCTGATATCCTGATTATGTGTACACTCAAGTATGCATACTTATATATGTAGATACAGGTTCTCTTGAAAGTATGTTCTAGTTTCCTGGAATATTTTTCTCATACTTGATGGCCTACTAAAATAATCATTGTTATATTAAAAAAAGTAACTGATGATGAGTATCTAAGTTTTGGATCAGAAAGTAATTTGAGCTGGTCTGCTGAGAATGTTACCTAAGTTGGAGACTGAAGTATGCAGCTGTAGGACTTCATGCATACAATTTATGGGAAGTTTTTCTAAAAGAAAAAAAAAATTAGCTGACTGGCCAGTCTTATTTTGGTTGCTAAGAAAAACACCCAAGATTCCCTTATCTTGTGTTTTCTAAGAAAAAAAGATATAATGAAGTTTGTAGAGAATTTGGAAACAAGCTAAATGGTAATTGTACCGTTTTTCCAATATATTATCTAGTGTAATGGTTTTGGTTTGTAGTTATTAGGAGACTAAATAGCAAAAAAAACCCCAAGGATGGCTCACAATGACAAATACCAGTTTTCCTCCATAGTTACCCTAAAAGGAAAAAAAATTGAACCTGCTGCAGGTCAGCAATGAGCTTCTCTAATTTACATGGAGTTAGTGGTAGTATGTGCCTTTCTTGTGTCTTGTCCATGTACAGATGCTAATGATCCTGCTGCAGGTTGGCTTATTAGTTTTTTGGCTTTGGTGCTGTAAGTTTGTGATTTTAAGGATTTTTAGGGACCATGGCCGCAGGTTTTATTGCTGTTGCACATTACTTGTTAAGGACACTGCATCATACATATTTGCACAACTGAAAACATTAGTGTCTTGTCCAGAGATACTCTGGCAGTACGGGGTGTGTGTCAGATTGTAAAGCTCTTCCTGCAACTGGAGAGAGCCCTGCAATGATTCATTGTGAATTCTTCCCAGTGTGGGTTTCATAGCTTCAGAGAAAGGATACATATAGGGAAGTTTTTTTGATGTGAGACTTTAGAAAATTGAGGGTTTGGGGAGGCAAACTTTAGTTTGCTTTGTCTTTGGGTACATGGCTATTTTGTTTTAAGTTGATATCATGTTTCTGCGAAGTCCAACAAGAGTGTTCTCTATCTGACAAACTGCAGGCATGATCTGTCCTCTTTGGTTTTCAGACAAGCTTTGGGGTGCGTACCAGGTACCACTTTGTCAGTGTTAAGTTGATGATCTTAAAGGTCCCTTCCAACATAGATAATTCTATGATTATATGACTGGTTATTTATTTGTTTATATTGCAAGAGTCTTTGCAGTATTGGTCAGTGGTTGCATTTGTGTTTTGAAGGTCAGGCTAGTCACAGATGCTCCTCAAGGGTCCTTCTCATGATGCATTATTATACATGGGAAATAGTTTCATGATTTGAAATTCTCATCTCTGGTGGAAGACTTGGCATCACATTTGGGCTCTAAATGCTAGCAAGTGGGGAAACACTATTGCCACCAGGAGCTATGGTGAGGTTATGTCAGACTTTCCTGTGGCTCCCAAAATAGTCACATCGAGGACTGTGGGATCTGAGTGCCTGTATCCTGGTCCCAGATGCAGGAGAAAAGCTTTTTCAATGAAGGGGAGGAAAGATTTCTTGTTCACAAATGTTATATGCAAAAAACATACGTACCCAAGTTGGGATAGTTAGGGGGTTTGCTTGATTTGATTTTTGCATCAAAACAAAGTGGACTAATTATTAAATTGGTTTCTTGTTTTAAAATGCATTTTGTTTTGATTGAAGATCTGTGTAATAGATTAAGAAATGTTCATCATTACTACATATAAGGTGATACAGCAATAAAAGTGCTATGTGAAAGATTTTTTGCTGTTTACATTTGTTATCTTTTCTCTGTATTGTTATTCTATGACAAGTAACTGTAGTTTTTTGTAAGGTTTTCATAATAAAAATAGTAAATTCTTAGTTATTTGAAGAAAATAGTGTAAGTGCAGAACATAAAGATAAGTAAAAGCTTACAGAAATGGAACAAAAAAGAATATTTCTGAGAATCTAAAGGAAGGACAACTACATAGCATGACACTCTACCCCCATGGCTATAGTGAGAAAGCCACCACTAGTTCTTGTTGCCAGCTGAGGCCAAACCACGACGGAGTGAATCTTTCTATAGATCAATAATTTTAATAGAAGCAATTTCAGTGATATTAATAAGAGTATTCTATAATTTTATCTGCACAAAAGCACTTAAATTTCCAAGGCCTTTTGAGGCCTAAGAGTTAAAATGGTAGATACCTAGTAGTCTTTTGCCATTTTTCTGTATGACTGAATTAGCTCTGGGTTTGTTCCTTGACTTTGTAGAAATTTCTCATTTAATACTGCAAAAACATTTGGGTTTTGTTTAGATACACGTGAAAGTGCTCACTTTTCTGGTTTGTTATGTTGGTTTTAGCTGAAGGAATTGTATCATCCTCCTCTTAATTTTGAAATATTGCTTGGTGGATTGCAGTCTTTTCCCCTCTATCATCATCCTTTCTGTCTCATCTTGGTGCTCCAAACAAACCTGCCAAAAGGCATTTTCCATTTAATTTAAGAATACCTCTATGGATTTGTTTCCCATGGATGTTACGTCTTAATAAAGATACAGCTTATAAACTTTCTGAACTGATATATTTTTAACTCCTAACTCTTCACTGTCCTAGTGTTTCACTCAAAACTTTTGTGATGTGTATCTGTTTATATATAAATTGGCTAATGAACCAAATTTCTGATTAAATTTTGTGTGCATGAATAATACAATAGCTAGTTCCTTGTATGTTTATTTGCACATAGCATGTGATATTTTGTATCCGCTTGCAAGACCAGTTCGTAGATTTGCTAAATTTTGGCAGAATAAATTACAGGTCTTGATAATGTCATGGAATATTAGGATTTGGGTTCCTGAAATAGATCCTACCCTTCCCCGCCCCGTTTGCTGTGTTCTCTGGTATTCGATGTTATAATGATAAGATTATTTCTTTTTCCCTACTGGTTTTTCAACAATAAACAAAGTGAAAACTTAGTTTTCTGCCAGATTGACTAAGACAATAGTATGAAGGCAAGTATGAACTCCCTCATCTCAGCAGGAAGGTAGCTTTGAAACCTAATTACAAACCCTTAAGTGCCAACTTTGTTAATCTTTTCATTGCAGAGTACTGCACCAGAAATATCAGGAATATGCAGTGTATCTGGATTTCCATTATCTTGCTGGATCTTAAGTTCTCTTCCCTCTTTCAGAGCAAAAAAAAAAAAAATACAACCTCTCAATTTTCAAACAGTGAAATTTTTAAAAATGTAAGTTTTTTGTGATTAGGATGCCTCTCCATTTGCAGTGCAGTAAAGAACTTCTAAGGGTTAGTCAAACTGAAAATAATAAAAAAATTCAAGTAAAAATAAAAAAAAACAATTCAGAGAAGATTTATCAGATATGATTAGATGGTGTCCAAAGAGGGTAGGACCAGCTATATTGATACATAGAAGTGAGAGACAGAAAGATATGGAAGTTTGAAGAGGCAGTGTGAATGCCAGTAGGTGGATATATTGTTAGATCCCAAATTACAGTGGCAGCTGGTCTTTCGATAATTGTGGAAACAAAGGAACTAGTTTCTACCCTTTTCTGAATAATAGGAAACCACTGAAAGGGAGACTGAAAGATGGTCATATTGTCATGTTGCCAGGAGCAAGATAACAGTTTCTCTTGGAGTATTTTGGTTCCCTGCAGTTTGGAGAGAGAGGGACTTAATTACAGAGAAGATCTGAGCTAAAGCTCTTAATGCAAATAGCCCTTTGAAGATGGTGCCAAATCAGGACTTTGCCATCTGCACCTGTCTTCAGAAATAGGATGGCAATGCACAAGGCAATGGTAGAAGAGCAAGACCTTAAACATGATTGTAGCAAAGCAGAAGCCTTGCATCCTCCCATGTGCCATGAGGAGTCCCACTGATTAAAAAAGTTGTATGGATAAGGTGCAGTCTGAAAAACAATAGCTGCTCTTCCAGACTCAAATGTGGTCTTAATGGGATATGACTGAAGATAGAAATGCCAGTCACAGAATGAGAAACTTTCAGTATGCATTACTCTGATCTTAGAGTCAAGTTAGACAAACGTGTTAGAAAATGCCCAAAATATATTAATCTGTGTTACTTCTGCTGATGTCATCGCAGAGATAACATGGAGAAGCTAAATGGAAAAAACTAAGGCAATAATAGATCAAGAAGAGAGCAGACAGTGTCTTGTGAAACTGTAACGGAAATAACTCTTCAAGATGTAAAATGCCAAGCAGATATGGAAAAGGGAGTTTCTGAAAACGGACTTCAAAAGAGTAGGCTAGGAGAAATACTTCATTGGAACAACTGAAAACTGGATTAATCAATAATTTGGGATTACATATAAATTTGAGAGATGGTCTGTTGATGGAGGTCAACACTGAACAACTATTGTGACATAATTTAATCTACTCAAATAGATGAATGCAGATTTACTCTTTAGGCATGGTGATGTTCATCTTTTCATTTTGTTAAAGTGCACATTTTGTATTGTATGGTTTGTAGGATGTTGATATCTTCCTAAAATGAAGCCTGATGATGATGAAGGCATTCAGTGAACTAATAACTATTGCTCTACAAATAGCAGGGAAGTGTGGAGGCAGGATTGCTAGAACATTGTGGTTTTTTTATCTGTGGAACAAATATTGTAAAAGCATTAGTTCTTGAAACTTATCTATGTAAATATCTAGAGGATAAATAAACATGAAAGTATCATAATTATAAAAATATGAAATTGTCATAACTACAACTGTAGTATTACTGTAGTGATCATTCAAGATCGCAGGATGTTCTGATTTCCATTTTCATTTCCCCTTAGTAAGCTGCCATGAACCAGAGCACTTCAAATCTCTCTATTTCAGCTTTAAGGAAATCATGATAAGGGTTATGAAATTCATGTGCAAATATTGCAGGTTCTTTTGAGTGCTTATGAAGTTGCAACTGACATACAGAATTAGTGATTTACTGACTCATATAGTCAAGAATGCTTGATTGCTGCTGAAAATCCATGGCTAGTATGAAGTAAAACAGAAAACTACACATCTTTTCTCATGTCACAGAGTTCTGTATGTAAGAAAGTACAGGCATATGAGGGGAAATCCTAAAAAAAAAAAAAGCATCAGATTTTTCTTTTGGTATAGTATAATCATTGAACTTTCTCTTGCTAAATAATTTCAAGATGTCTTAAGAGTTAATGAGTGCTTTTTTAAATGAATTGAAGTCTGCTACATAATTGTTCCCCATTGTGTTACTTATGTAGAAAGTAATACTTTTTTTCCTTATGTCCTAAAAGCTTACTCTCACCATCATTGTAACAAGTGTGAAGAGTTTGAACTTCTTGGAATCCATTGCATTTGTATATAGTGAAAGTCTTCTATTAGAAATATGACACATTCTATTTCATGTTCTGTAATTTGACTAAAGCAAGCGATTCAGAAAATATGTAACTTTTTTTCCTTAGTCATTCTGTTTTTTTATTGCCTGCTGTACTATCTCAACACAGAGAGGCAAGAGGAGATAACACTGTGTAGCATACGCTTTCAGGCAGAACATAATCAATGACAAAATATTAAAATTTAGAAAGGTATTGACTAATTCTTCAAACTGCAAAACATTGGGAAAATGCCTCACCCAAATCAGTCTTTGCTGAAAGATTTCAGCTGCGTTCAGTGGGCTGTGCTGGGCAATACAGGGGCCCATTTGTTGTGGTCTATCATATGTCCAGAATTTTTGCTGCTAATAAGTGAGCAGCTTTTGATTAGTGTCAGCCACTGAATGAAGTTCTCTTGTTATACACTTGGTGATCAGCTCTATATTCCACAAATAAGTGACTCTGAATGCAGCCTGCCATCAGAAAGGGCTTTGTTTTTTATCTCCTTCTGTCTGCTTTGCAAGTAAATTGTTCCTTCTACAGACCTGTGTGGCTTGCTTCTCTCACCCTCGGTGACAGCAAAGCTCACTGGTTGGTTATCTCTGCAGGGGTTTATAGCTCAGCTCTGCTGTTCTCTCCCTCTGTTCCCACTTCTCTGTTCCCTCCCCTACTGTGACTAAATAAATTACCTGTATGACATGTTCAGTTTTCTCTGGCAAGAAGCCTGGGAAATCAAATCTGTTCCCGAACCTGGGTCTCCCATTTGGCAAATGTAATGCCTTCCTGCTGTTAAATCAGGTCAGCTCTCAGAGAAAAACAAAGAACAATTTCATATAACTATAATCAACACAGAGTAAATTTAGATAATGCAGCTGACATATGTTTATTGTAAAGACCATCAAGGAAATAATTTTAAAAGCACTTCATCTTTCTCTGTTGCATTAAGATACATGTTGAATATTCTGTGCATAGAGAAGATCAAACATTATCTTTCTATTATCCCATATCAAAGCAAAATATATTTATTTTCTCTCTGGTCTAAGAAGATATTTGGTGAAGCAGTTCATTGATTGCATTAGAAATGGTGTAATGTATTTGATTACTGTGGCTTTATATAATGAATATTAATAGATAATTCACTGTTAATCACTATTAATTATCCATAACCTGTCCAGTCCCTTTGACTTCTTGGCCTCTGAAAGTGGAGGTATACTTAAAAGTGTTTAGAGAAGGAAAAATAAATCCTTTTAATACATTGTGTTCACTTTCCTACCTTGCTGCTAAGTTGGTTTCCAGCGATGGGTCAGTAGCAGGGTGGCAGCATGCCTCTCCCACATTACCCAACCAGATACATGCCCTGGCAGTCCCACAGCATGTGCCAAGTGTGGTGTCCCTTGTCCGCAGAGGCAGTCACCTTCTGCAGGGAAGCACCAGTGTGGGCACCCTCCCCTCCCCAGGTGGAAGCCAAATTTCCCACTCGGCTACTTTGCATGGCCCAGAGGGGCTCTGAATTGCACCCGAGAGGCTCTCTTATTTAATCACTGTTAATAAGCTTAAGCAGGCTGACACTGGGCTGTGGAACATCTCTGGTTGGTTCCATCTGGCTTTATTATGGCAGGTGTCTGTCCTGGGGAAGCAGAGTGGCTGCTTTCCTTTGGGCAGGCTCTGCTTGTGGAGGTGGCTGCTTGGGGACTGAAAAAGCTACCGAGACCCAGAGCTTGCCTCCTGCTCTCCTCAAAGGAGGAGAGGGGTAGGAAGAGCCAAGTGGCCCTGGGGGACCTTTGGGGCTGGTGCAGCGCTCACCTATGTGTACTTGCTGTGCTGAGCTCCTAGGGGTCAACTTTGTTGTTGTTTGTTGAGGAGGATTAGTAAAAATGGGCATCAGCAGGTGCCTCGTATTCTTACACAGTCCTACCCACCAGTGCTGACAGAAGAACTGCTGAGATATAGCTGGGGGTCTTGGCTGGAAACATTCTCCAACCCCAGCTGAATATCAGATTTTCTTACTTGGAGGAGTCTTGGGAAGAGCAAGCTATGTGAGAGGCTGCCTGATGTCCTGAGCAGCAGAGCAAGGCTACCCAACCCTGCTTCAAACTCACCTAACCATTCATTCTCAAAAGCAGATTGACTCAAATGTATTTGGTGTGTTTTTTTAATGGTACATGCTTTTCTAGTTCTTTTTAAAGACAACTACAGTGTTGTTAATAATTGTTTAGTCATTCATGGGTTGTTGCCTTTGTTATAACGAATGCCTTTGTTGTTTCTTCATTGCTCTGAGACACATGGTGAATGTTTTTTCATCAACTTAAAAATCCTTCAAAACTCTATTATATAAGACAAATCCTTGAAACTGAAATTGCTCCTTATTGTCCGAAGCTTTCATCCAAACATATACAACAAAGATTAAGAGATGAAAGCGGTGAAGTGGATTTTATGAGACAGGAGTTAAGTTCCTGTTTCCACCAGGAATGACCTGAAGCAAGGGTCATAATCTCCATCGACATTGGCTGCTGTTTGAAGAAATGGCAGTAGTAATGTTATCTGTCCTTAACTTCGTCTTATCAGTACTGATTGCAGATACTGTCTCCTTGTGTAAAGGTACAGGACCTATCTCTGAAAGGCTTCAGATGATACTGTACTAGAAATCATTTAATCTCTGTGTTAATGGCAAGGGCAAAGCCTGTCTTGTTCCCTTCTTAGTGTCTAGGTTGGTCAAAGGAATTGTTGAGCTTGTTCTAACCTTGCTTTATTTCTTCTCTTCTCCAGCCTGCGACCTGATGACCCTGGGGATCTTAGCCTTAGTGACGTCCACTGGTTGTGCCTCAGCAAATGCCCTGCAGTCCCTGACGGATGCCATGCATATCCCACACCTTTTTGTCCAGCGCAACACGGGGGGCTCCCCACGCACTGCCTGCCACCTGAACCCCAGCCTGGAGGAGGAAGAGTACACACTGGCTGCCCGGCCACCAGTCCGCCTCAACGATGTTATGCTGAAATTGGTCACTGAGCTGCGGTGGCAGAAATTCATAGTATTTTATGACAGTGATTATGGTAAGTGAAATGGAGAATTTCATATGTTATTAATTTTTTTTTCTTTTAGGTGGAAAATGGAGAGGAAAATATAAAGGGAAGGGTGCAATATAACTTGCTGGGTTCTTCACTGACAAAGGGGAAAATGTTTCAAGCAGATGCAGGCCTTCGGTTTGAAGGAAAGGTTGCTGTGAAAACTGGTTCTCAGACAAGCAGCAAAGTTGCTTAGCAACACTTACCAAGACAGCCAAAGTTTGAATCCTCTTGCACTTTTTCAGTAAAATATTAATAAGTGTTGACATTGATTGGCAGGGGTCACCTAGCTGTGCAAGGAAGTTCAAAATAGCCTTTACCCATTCCCAGAAAATGCTTTCTATCAAAGCTGAGTACTGTTCTCTTTAAAAATTAGTTTTCACAATAACTATTACCATATCTTTTTTTACATGGTTCCTCACACCATTCTCCATAGTGATGTAGTTCTTTGCATAAAACCAAAAGGCAGAGTTAACATTTTCACTACATCTCATGCATTTACTTAAAAATTTTTACTTTGGGCTCAAACTTGAGGAAAAAGAGTCTCTGCACAAGAAAATTTAGTGCCTTGTGATGGGTGTAAAGAAGTAATGAAAGACTAAATCTCTCATTGTACCAAGCTCTCAGAGTTAAAGGGAATTGTGTACATAATTTTTTAAATTATTTTTTCCCCCTCTGCTCAACTGATATGAACGCTGTTCCATATGCTTAACTTGTGGTATTTTAGAGCTCTCTTCTTAGGATATATGATGTGTAATGGGGAAAATAAATTTTCTGTAGTATGTTTTAAAACCCTGCAAATATTGCTGGTTTAAAATGTGATGCATTTGGTTTTGGTGGGGTGACATACTATGAGCAGAATACAAAGAAAGGAAATTAAGGTTAAATTGGAGATGGAAAAATAATCTTATATGTATCTGCACATATAATTTAGATTTTATTCATAGTCTTCCACAATTGCAAAACAGATCTTTCTTTGCGTTCTTTCTATATAACAGATTTTCAATGGTGAATCAGAGAGAAATAACATGTCTTGTTTTGAAGCTGGAGTACTCTTTTTAAAAAAATTAAAAGGGGGCAAAAAAGAGGCCTAGGAAGGGGTCCAGAGCTTGAATGAGTTCTGAAAGCCTTGGGTGCCTCTTTCTGTTCTCAGTTGTTAGAAATGTCACTTGGCATTTCTTCAACAGACAGATTGAAGATGATGAGGGTGATTTTTAAGTGGGAAATCAGTTGAGGCTGTAGCATACTTTTAATTACATAGAATTATTTTTAGCATGAGAAGGCTGCTTTGATACCTGTAGAGTTAATCTGTAGAATCAAAAATTAGCAACCCAACAAATAAATAACTGTCATGTAATTACTATGCTATGTAATGCTTGACCATTGGGTGCTTTGAAAGCAAGCCCCACAATGTACATGGTAGTTGTTCTTTTGGTGGCATTCTGGCAGCAATGAGAAAGTTGCTGTGTAAGAGAAGATTGGCCTTAAAAAGTTTGAATTATTCTAGCAGTTATTTCCAAGAATGAAAAAGAAAAAAAATATTATTAAAAGGATGTCTTGCAAATGTCCTTTGATAGTTACTCTTGTTTCCCTCCTGATGATTTGTAGCTTTAACCTTCTGATTAAAGCTGGTTGAGTTAGGGATCTTTCAACCACTGGGAATTGTGGCCCTGGTAACTCCCCATATGCTCTATGTACAAACTGCCATCACCCATTTTCCCTGGTAGCAAACCTTGTTACTGAACTACAGTATCACTTCCTCCAGTAGTATCTGTGTTTCTTTGCCTCTTTCTGCAAAGGGTTAACATCTCTGTACCAATTCCCAAAACCCTTAATTCACAAGCTCTATAATTCACATGCTCAGTTATGATCAAATTTATCTTTTCCATTTATCACGGTGACCTTCAATCTGTACCAGTAAGACAGACACTAAAAGGAGGTGGAAAATTGCCACAGGCATTCTGCTCCTTCCAGTGGAGAGTGTGTTGCGTATTGCAACTGTTTCCTCTCCTCTTCGTCTTGGATGTGACAACCCTCTAATAGTAATTCTACTAGCAGGTTGTTGTTGTTGGTTTTTTTTATAAGAATTTGATGGGAGGTGTTTCCATAAAGGAGCCAACTGATCCTTGCCAGCTCTGGGCAGGCATTGTTCAATAGGGGATAAATAACCTCATTCCCAGGATATTGCACACTGGGCTCAAGAACAGTAGCCTGGCTCCCAGGGCATACCTACTGCTCTCAGTAATTAGCTGCAGCAGTGCATGCTTACGCACCTCCACCAACAGCTCCCCACTCTACGTGCAGGAGCTGACTGCACAGGGAAGTCACTTGAAGAACATGTGTTTTTGATTATGGAGAGTATCACACACCGGGCTTTTGTGGTTTACTGTAATCAATGGTCTTTCTCTACCTGCTCTCTGGAAGTTATACTGTCCCCTTGAGTAATGTTTTAATTTCTCCATCTGCTGATCTCTAAAAATCATCCAATTCCTTGGTGTCCTCCTTGTGGAACCAGTCAGGTTTTCTTAAGACAAAATAACATTTTACAATTTAAAGAAGTCCCATGTTTATAGTAATGCCCTGCTATACTGGAGCTGAAAATTATTTACCTTATGAATTCTTTGTCCCTTATCAGACATGCATTTTGGATTATAATTTCCGCACTAGCTAAATTAAGGAAAAGTAATGGACTTGGTAACTAGGAATAAAGTAGTCACTGACCAGCCCAACAAGCACCTAAATATTGTTGGGCTTATGATAAAATATGCCTTGACTTATGCTGAAGCTACATGTAGAAATCTGTATGAACAACTTCAGTGAAATAGTTTAGTCCTTTCTGGTAAAATGCCTTAAATTCTGTAATAAGAAATAGAGAGTTTTCACAGGAAAGATGTGCAAGTTTTAAATGAAGAGATTGCTAAATAGAAATGGCAAGGCACAGACTGTGACATTCCATCTAACCTGAAGCTAGCTTTTAGATTTTGTCATTTGTGGTGAAGAAATGGCTAAAAACAAGAAATGGGTAATAGCTTGGTTTTCAAGAAGTGATCTTTCAAATACCTAAGACTTGATAGTTGCAGCATTCAAATTCTTCGCTATGATATGCTGTTCTCCTACTGAGCAGTACCAAAGAGGTAATGGTCAGTTGATACATATCTATACAGTTCTCATGTATTTGGATAAGAAGAGGTAAGGGTTCATATAGATACTGTGTCTGCGTGACTCAGCCCATCTTTTTCCACTCCTCTCATTTATGGCTTGTGCATCATTTCAAAAGTGCATAGAAATCTACACCCCATTGATTACAATGGGAGTGTTCTGCTGATGAGACTGCTGCCTGATATGAAAATGATGGCCATGCACTATAGCAAGTCAAGTTAGTGATAGCTAAGACAAGTCTCCTCTCTTGCTAATGTATTGTAGAGCTGTTGGAACTTAAGACCAAACAAGGCAGTCTGAGCTCCCTCCCTGTCCCTGCTGGTTTTTGCCATGACATCTTGAGGCGGCTTTCTGGCCCCTGTGTGCTTCTGTTTCCCATTTGTGAAATGGAAAGAAAAACCTTCTTCCCAGTGTGACTGAATAAGATCTCAAGGGACAAGGGTTATGTTAAAATGAGTTATTTTACTTTGTGTCTTTATGAAAATACCATACTAAATCATGCTATTTGGCATTAATTTTCTGTGGGAAAAAAAAAAAGAATTTGATCCTAGGGTTGTTAAAGGCTGTCAGATTGTGCCCTATGGAAATATGTCTACTCACCAGTTAAAGAACCTGCAACAGAAGTCCTAGTTATCCTAGGTTATCCTAGAAAGCTTTGGATGCATTGATGTGTTTTGAATTGCTTTTTCCTCTACAGGAGAGCTTTTGTGCCTCTACATACATCAGTCTGTAAAGGCCTGCTGGGAAGTCTAATGTTTTATTGTGCTGACCTCCTGGATGTAGAAACGTCACTAATCAAATTTTCTGACACAAAAATTGGTAGCGTGGCAAGTTTCATAAAGAATCTTATCAAGCTCTAAAATTACTATAGGTTAAAAGCAGTGGGTACTGCCACAGTAAGATGAGGTTGGGTAATAAATAGTTGAAAGTGTGCTTCCAGGGTGAGAAAATTAAAAGATGTGTTTAGAGAAAGTATTTGAGAAGTGTTTTGGAAGCTGGATGTGAAAAATGAAAACAATGAGGAATACCAAATCATATTTCTGAAGAGAAATGCAAGTAATAGCTATGTTTTCACTAGATTAATCTTACTGTTGAGAAACACTTTGTCACTGCGGTTGTATCAAGTCTCTCTGCTTTCTTACATACCTGCGCAAGTACCCATATTACAAAATGTAAGACAAAACAGCTTCTTTAATGGCTCCATTGAGTGAAAATTATATTAAACTTGTGAAAGGGAGATGTAATATTTTATTCTTAATTTTTGGTGTCAATAAGTGAGTGTTGTTTGGTTAAGAAAAGTGTTGCAAAAAAGTTTTGCAGAAGAAACTTTCAAAGAATTTCAGACCTTTAAAATCCATCTATGGAACCTTGTTCCTACAGGAGAAAAAAGTTCTACAATTTATTGATTTATAAATTTTTGAAGATTAGAGGCATTGTTTTTTATTACGATCCTTGATGCAACATTCATTTTGAATGCTTCCTGATAAATCTTGCAATGTAGAAAGAACTTCTTCATTGTGATGAGTTTCCTGGGCAGTTTTGTTTCCCATAGCAATTATACGGCAATTTTATTTCTGAGTCCTGCTTGTCAAGGCCCTCACCCTTGATTGGAAGTTACAACAATTATGCTATCAATAGTTTTACAACTAGCTATTGTTCCTGGAATGGTCTCTCCTGTGTAAAGGTCCCTTTGTGCCAGGCCACTACTCTTACAATTATTTAATTTGTAAATGAATATGGTAATGAAAACTAAGAAATGCATGCTTTTACATAATCCATGTGCAAATCAGTTGTGATGAGAAGCATTTTTGTCACAACAAAAGCAAAATAGAACATTTGCACATAAGTTACTTTCATCTTATCTTAACAAAATAAAGCAGGTTTCTTTTATTCTTGTCAGTGTAACATAAGTTATCTTCTGCTTTCTGCATCATTATCTCAGCTGCCAGACAACCACTTCTGGATCACTAGGGCTGCCATACTTCTCTACAGGCTTTTCCAGTGAAAAGCATGCTGTGTTTAATGCAAATACAAAGACTCTGCTGCTTGAGAAGTGTTGAACCAACATGTGGTGTTATGTGCCTGTTCAGCAAATTTGACAGTACCAGAAAGTATTGCAGTTTTTCTGCCTGTGCTACGTGGCTGAGTTTGCATGTTTTTTTTTTTTCAGTTGGTTGGAGCCTCCCAGCTGGAACTGTTGCACAGAAGTTTGAATTGGGATTGCTGTGTTTGAATTATAAAATGTATAGATAGGATATAAGCACCCAGCCACAGAGAAATGTAACTTCTTTATGGTCATCAGTCTGCAACAGCAGTGACTTAAGGAAAGAATCCTTGGACATATCTGTCTTGATGCTGTTGTATAAGATAATAAAGGGAGGAATAGACTGGGCCTAAGCACCCTTTTATCCAACAAGGAACAGAAGAATCCCCTGAAAAATTATTCTACACAAATTCTGCACCATCTAGTTATTCTTGCATAACCCAGGATACTGGATGTCTAGACTCCAGGCAAATATAAAATCTTCATTTTTTACCTGGAAAACATGAAGGCTTTCCTGTGAAAAGAATGTGTCTCCTAACGTAATATGTAATCTCAGCTGCTGCTGAGAATGCCAAGAAAGAAAGAAAGTTTTCAGCCAAGTTCAAGTTCTGTAGGGAGTTTCTGATGCCACAGGGCAGAGGAAAAAAATTGACCTTTTGACTTTTACATTGAATTTGATCTGGAAGCTATTGAAGAAATGACATTGTGTGTTCCCATATTTATCCTTGAATCACTTTTCTGACTGTAGCAGCACTTAAGGTAATTGGCCTACTTAAATTAAGCATGGATTTTCGTCATTTTGATAGTATTTTTTTATTTAGTAATGCATCACAGTATGTAACACTAAATGTAATTAAAGAAAGTAAATTTCACTTCAAATTATTACTTATAAATTAATTTTAGTACTTTGTTTTTTAAGGTATATGAGTAAGTGTGCTAATGACAGAAGTAAGACTTCCCCCTCTCTAACCCCTCCCAGTTCCTAGCAGAGTATGGGAGTGGTGGACAGAAGTTGTATCCCATACAAGCTATTCACTAAATACTTTTGGGTCAATGCCTGGTATGATATACAAATGATCTTAAAGTTATGGTAGAGCCTTATTCTGAATGAGTGCTATTATAACCTATCTATCTGGAAGTCCAATGGTAGTAGAAGCCAGATAGACAGTCTGGGCGTTTTCAGGCAACCTGTCTTACTTATAAATTTAAGTTAAGGAAATAATGTTGACTTTTCAAATACTTTGAAAATGTTTTGCAAAAAGAGGATGCAAGTTCTTTTGAAAAATTGAAAATACCGTGGAGTGATGCTTTGAAAACAGAAGTCTTAAATTATTTATTCAAAATAGTTATTTTTAAGATCAGTTTGTATTTTAAAAGACATCAGAAGTATATTTATAGGTGAAAGCTCATGAAAAAAATTAAATTAAAAACTATTAGAAGCAGTTTTCCACCAATTTTTCAGTTCAGTCATACGGTCAAAAGTGATTATTATTTTAGTCCTGAAGGCACTCTTTGTGTGTTCTTTACTGTCTCTTTTTCAACTCATTGTAACAGTCTCCAGGCTCAACTTTGCAGAAGCTAGTGGCTATTGGTGACTCTGTTTTTTCCCTTTTATATTCTGAAACAGAGAAATGTTTCATAATACAGCACACACTGTCTAAAGACAGTGCAAAGTTCAGCAGCCTGGAACTGGAGGGTGCAAATTAATTCACTTTGAACAGAGAGGTCTTTGAAAATTGTAAATGTCATCTGTAGAAGGTTCGAAGTTCTTGGACTTTCTTTCCCTGAGTGATGGTAGTTTGAATCTCTTGACTTTTCAAGCCATGGCATAAGACTAAACTGTTTGTTCAGGCATGTGTGAATGAGAAGGAGAAATGTAAGGATGATTTGGTGTAGTTGAGCAGGGAATATGAGGAACTAATTCTAGAAGGGAGTCTTTTTAGTTCCCATGTGTTAAAGAGCGAATGTTTATACATCCATTTAGAATTTTTTTCGACCAATGCATGGCTGGAAATTGAACAGCAAAAGGATAGAATTCTGTCCTGGAAGGTTGTATGTAGGGCTTCAGGCAGTAATACTATAATTCTGAGAAAATATATTAATATATGCCAATATGCAATGAACTTTGAATAGTTTCACAGTCTCTATTGTCTTTCCCTTAAGTGGTAGGGGAGAGGGAGAGAATGCACACAATATATAGCCACACATATATGTATGGATTTCAAGGAATGTGTTATAGGAGTGTGTGGATGTTTACATACATATGTGTGTATATTTATGTGTAAATCTATTCATGACTTCATCTATGGAAGCAAGGTAATGTATTGTCTTTGCTCTCTTCCTGCCTTTCCCCAGTCCCTCCTGGGGCTGGACTTCTTTGGATTACTGAATTACTGAATTATTTTTAGAGTTGGAAGGGATCATAGAGATCATCTAGTCCAACTACCTGGATGGAAACAGTTTCTTTTTTGTTTTACCCATCATGTTCTACCTTCCTTATTGAGCCAAAATCCCATTCTTTCTCCTTCTTGTGTTTCTTGTATTTAGATACTGTGTTTTATATATTCATTTTTCTTATAGCTAAGCTGTGTCATGAGTTTCCTGGCTTTCTTCAGCACCCTTTCCACAGGCTGAGGCTAGCTCTGTGGCCAGGACTGTTCCTTTTCTTCGCTGATTGGTAATAAAAAGCCAACGATTGTTCTCTGAAGGATTCTTTTTGTTTTTCCTCTGCTTGTAAAGCATGGTGACTGAATATATAAGAGAAGAGATAACATTATTATTCATTGTCTTCATAGAAGGGATTAATCTTGAGCACCACAATGCGTATAAAACGGAAATCTTTTTAAAGGAAAAGTACGGCAGGGAAAGTAATTTTTAGAGAGACCTGAGGGTCAAAATGATTTTCTACTATTGTGTCTATTAACAAATGTGTAATATTACCACTCCTGCACAGTATTTATATGCTTGTGATATATTCATGTATTTGTAAAGTGATAGACTACTGCATTTCTGTATATACACAATGTAGTAAAATTATTAGACAGAACAAGCCTTTTGTTCAGCATCTGGGAACTGCAAAGATATGATCCATGCAATCCAAGATTGCATTTAAATGTAAAGCCAGAAGGTTTTTCCTTTTTTTTTTTTTTTCCTGAGCAGACAAGTTGAGACTGTAAATAGCCTGTACTGCAGTGATATTCATGGAATATGAAATAAATATCGTTCATACTGTGAATTAAAACAAATGCAAGGGCTATTCTCTGAGCCCTCAAGGAAATGCAAGATAATCTTATATTTTGTAACAGCAAGCAGGAAAGAAAGGCACTCTTTCTTAGCAGAACAAAAAAGGGGTTAATAATCATGGGTAAACAGAGCTTAATTGATTTATTTTTTTTTCAGGTGGAGGTGAATGCAAAGATAAGTTCTTTTGTCTGCCTAGGAGGTTATTAAATCAGGAACCTGTAGAAAATGAAGAAATGTGACTTCTGTCAGTGAAAACACTCTTGGGATTCGTACCATACAAGTTTCTATCTCAGTGTTCCCTCTCTCCAGGAAGTAGTGAAACTGCAGAGACCCCCTCAGCCATGTGGATCTCAAAGCACTTGAAGTTTCCTGGGCTCAGAGTAGAACCTTAAGTTATAGACTCCATCAATACTGGAGTTATCTGTGTTGTATGCTACCTTTATGATTTTACATTAAACTCTCCATTTTGTGAGGTTCTTTTACAACATCATCTGAGCAATTTGCAGTTCAATGCATCATCCTACAGGATAAGGTAGCTGTGCTTATTCCATTGTATAAAAATTACAGATACATGGGGAATGTTGGACAGCTAAGGTATTTGTGTGACCACAAACTAGGCATCTTGCTTTGATTTCAGTAAGGTTCTGAACCTTGTTTTTAACATCTAGCTAGCTGTCCACAGGTACGCAGCTCTGGTCAGAGGTGTGTCAGAGTTTTGCTTTTCCTTGAATTGAGCTGAAGGACTTCTGTGCCTTCAGCATTTTTGTCCTGGTGTATTTAATGTTTAGATTTGTTGCTTTGGAAGTTATTTTAAGAGTTACTTCAATAATTTTAGAAGCAAATGCATCATTAGAGTGTGAAGAATTAAATAAAAAGCAGAGGAAAAAAGGCTTTGCAATTTGGATTATTGAGAGTCAGAGCCCATTAGGAATGTAATCTGGATGTCTGAGTTCCATTGGAGAATGATTTAATATTCATCATGTTATTATAGCATTTGTTTAAATGGAAATAATGCATTATTTTTTGTGTACAAATTGAGTAAATAGGATTAGTCTCATTACTGGGGAACATTGAGTCCTACAGAGATCTTCTTAATACTGGATATTTTGTTTTCCTATTTCTCACTTTAGTAGTCAAGACTCAAATAGGCTGTTTCTACCAAACATATGGGAGACTTGTGGAGGACCTCACAAAAGAGGAAAATTGAGTGGGGATATCCCTTGTAATAACTTAATTGGTGATTCCCTGAGGTGGGAGGAGAGGATGAATGAGGGAGAACTCTGAATGGCAATATAGCTACTGTTATGCTATTTGGAGGCAGTGGTTTAGTTTGTCTTGGAAGGCCTTACAAGGTCAGGAACTATTGACGATCCCCATTTCCCAGCAGCTTATCTCATCTATCAGTAAGAATCGAAGCCTTGGCTGGATAAATCTTCAGCTGTCACATAGCAGTCTTGGAAGGGAATTCAGGATAGTAATTCAGCTCTGGTATATATTATGGCTGGCTTGAATTTAATTTCCAATGTGATTGTGATTTCCTCTCGTCTGCCTCTAACCACTGTTTGCTTATATCATCAGCAAAATATCTTCATGGCAAAGCACTTGTGTGGAGTGAGAAAAATAGAGAAACTGTGCCATGGAAGAATGATCATGTTTATACCAAAACCACCCAGAAATATTCAGTCACCAAATGCCAAATACCAAATGCCTGCCTTGTCTTAGGGACCAGAACCCAGAGATCTCATTTGTACTAATGCAACTCCTTACTGATCTTGAAAGTAATTTTGCTTTGACCCACTGATATAAATATTTGACATTTGCCATTAAGAGGAATTAAGATACATCATGTCTTCCAAAAGCCACTTTATAACATCACGGGAACTTTGTTAAGAAAGGAATAATCCATTAACTAGAACCAACACTTCTCTGTAATCACCTTTATGCTTCAAATGACAGAATCTTTAAAGGAAGGAACTGTCTGTCCCATTTATTTTTGTAAGTAGGAATATGAATCTCCCCTGCTGTGGAAGAATAATTAAAGGTCAAATTCTGCACTGTATTCATAAGTAAGCGCAGCCTGAGCACCAACACCTAGCTGGGTACCCCACGAGGCACTTGTGGTAAAAATCCTGTTGGCTGAAGGAACAGCAGTGTGCTTTAATTTTGAGTGAAGATTTTCCCTGTTGGTCCGCATTAAGGATGCTGTGTTATGATTACCTTGTATGGAAGTATATATAAGCTCATTAAATTTTAAAATAAATAAATAAAAAATAGCATGGACTGCAGATGACAGTTCTGGTGCTCAAGGCAATTTCTCTCTCCCTTTAGCAAGCAATCTTTATGATATAATCTGTCCCTGCTGTAAAAAGTAGTATCTGTGGGAGTCTTTGTGGAGGTTTATATCTTTTATTCTCTCCCGTCTTGTGCAGTCACCTAAGTCTGGACAAGCTATAATTAAGTGAAACTATATTACAGTAGTAAAAAGGGAATAACAAGGGCAGCCTTGCACTGGGAAGCGTAGGAGGCAAAGAAAGAGGGACACTTTAGATTATTGGACAATTAATGGGTTTGACTGAATAGTGATTACAGTTTTATTTAAGTATTTTTTCTCTCAAATTTTACTTGCACCATGGTAAAGGAACAAAATTTTAAAATATGGCAACAGAAGGAGTTGGAAGCCCAGAGACAAATGGGTTTGGCAAGAACAAAACCTTCTCAGTAACCAGGAACTTGCTATGGAAAAATGTTGCATTGCTGTAATGGTAGTAATGACACTAGGTGACGTGTTTTTTGGTGGACTGTCCTCTTCTCTCCCGAGCTCATATTGGTCCACCTTTTAGCACCGCTCTCATAGAATCATATGGGTTTGGAAGGGACCTCCATGGGAGATCATCTAGTCCACCCCCCTACACCCTTCCCGCCAGAGCGGGTCTACCTAGAGCAGGTTGCACAGGAATTTGTCCAGGCAGATTTTGAATGTCTCCAGAGGAGGAGACTCCACCACCTCCCTGGGCAGCCTGTTCCAGTGCTCTACCAATCTCCCAGGAAAGAAGTTCCTCCTCATATTTAGGTGGAACTTCTTATACTCAAGTTTGTGCCCATTTCCTCTTGTTCTGTCCCTGGGCACCATTGAGAAAAGACCAGCCCCATCCTCCTGACACCCTCCCTTTAAGTATTTGTATGCATTGATCAGATCCCCCTAAGTCTTCTCTTCTCAAGACTGAAAAGACCCAAGTCCCTCAGCCTTTTCTCCTAGGAGAGATGCTCCAGGCCCTTAATCATCTTTGAGGTCCTCTGCTGTACCCTCTCCAGCAGTTCCCTGTCCTTCCTGAACTGGGGGGCCCAGAACTGGACACAGTACTCCAGATGGGGCCTCACTAGGGCAGAGTAGAGGGGCAGATGACCTCCCTTGACCTGCTGGACATGCTCTTCTTGATGCCCCCCAGGATGCCATTGGCCTTCTTGGCCACAAGGGCACATTGCTGGCTCATGGTCATCCTGTTGTCCACAAGAACTCCCAGGTCTTTTTCCTCAGAGCTGTTCTCCAGCAGGTCAGCCCCCAACCTGTACTGGTGCAGGGGGTTATTTCTCCCCAGGTGCAGCATCCTACACTTGCCCTTGTTAAATTTCATTAGGTTTCCTCTCAGCCCATCTCTCCAGCCTATCCAGGTTTTGCTGGGTGGTGGCACAGCCTTCTGGGGTGTCAGCCACCCCTCCTTGTTTTGTGTCATCAGCAAACTTGCTCTCCCTTTCTTCAGCACTTCTGTGCTTTCTGTCCATCTCTGTATATAGAACAGAAACAGTCTGTATTTGTAGGCTTTTCCAGAGTATCCAGCAGTACTCTTTCTGTTTGGATTACTATCATTTAGCAAGTTCATTTTGGATCTGGTTTCATAACTCATGCTGTGCAACTGTAACAGACAGAAAATTAATAATAGAAATCTTGAATGTTTTTGGTTTTGTCAGGGAACAATAAGAGATCTAGGGCCTCTTCAGACATTTGCATCAGAAAATCATTGGATTGTTTAAAACATAATTAAAAAAAATCTTATTAGACTTAAGTGGCAAGAGTGAAAACTACAAAGTTAGTGAGGTTTGGCTGCTTCTTTTTATGGGTTTATCTCATGTAGTGATGGTGATAGAAGGGCTTAATTTCACTGACTCAGCAATTTCATTGTAGTACATTTAAAAAATGCAATGTAAAAATTAGCTGAAAGCTTCATTTGAGAGGGCAGGAGAGAAGCAAATTTTTTTTGTAGACTGAGTTCTATTACCTTGTTTAAGTTAAAGAATCTGGATTGCTTGATTTAAATAATAAAGAATAAAGATGAAAACTTTATTGCCTTTTTTCAGTGAAAAGAAATGTATGTGAATCTCTCATTATGCAAGAGCTGATGTACCAGTGTAAATTTAAATGAGTGAATAGTCTCCTTGAAATCCAGATATAAATGAGTAATCACAGGAAGGGGATTGGAGAATTTATAGTCTTAAATACTCAGAATGACCCCTGATTTTGAATTCTATGGTAGAAAAGCCTGCCTGATGTGAAGAAACACCTTCATAAGGCATTTTTAAGCAACAAAACCTAATACCATCCATGCCAAGAGACCATGAAACATTGTCAGCTCCTGTCCTGCAAAATGCATATGTGTGCCAAGTGCTCTATGTTTAGACCGAATAGAAGAAATGAAAAGGCATAATATATCCTCACATTGGAACACAGAAAACTGTGTGCAGAATGGGCTATCTGAATGTACCCAAGGACTGAATTGTTCAGTTTGTATTAAATTTTACTTGGCCCCTGAAAAAAATGGGGCTTCTGCGATTACACTCTGCATGTGTGAAATCTGTCTGTCTGTGTCCTGAATAATTTTGATATTGTTGACCAATTTCAAATCAATCTAATGAGACAGAGGCCTCAAGCCTTTTCTATAAATTTTGAAATAGGTGGTCAATACAAGGGTGTAGTTCAAATTCCTGCTGTGCAAAAGGTTGCCACGTGAACTTAATGACAAGCTTTGGACAGCAAAAAATCAGCCCAACAGTAGCAGCTGCTCCCTTACGCTTGACAGTCAGGGAATCCCAAAAGAAAAAAGGTGTTATAGAAGATTTAAGTGTACTAAAAGTTTTAATGTGTATTAAAGTGTACTAAAAAGTTTAAACATGAGGTAATCCAACCATCAAACACAAAATCACAGGACTTGATGTGAGGACATTGCTCAGGAGAGAGTTTGTTGTTGAATTTCCAGTCTTTAATCCCTTTTGTGTGTTAATTAACCTTCTGTGTTTTATCTTCCTCATCTTGCAGATGTCAGGAAAACTCAATGTTATTGGAATGAATAATGTATTGGGATGGAGTAAAACATCTCCGAAATGGTTTTTGAAAACTGTGCTTTTTTAGGATCTGCCAAAATAGTTGAATTTTACCATGGCTACTGCAACATCTACCTTTCTCTAGTTCATTAAATTCCTCTGAAAGTGGTCTTTTCCTTTGCTTGGTATTTCACAAAAATTATTTTTTTTGTGTGCACTGTGGCTATTAATCACTTTATAGTAAAACCAGACAAATTTGAGGCCCTTCTGATGCAGAAGGACTGGCATTGCCACCTGAGGGAAAGGAAAATCCTTAAAAACCCAATAATCATCTGGGGCTGGGGGGAATATTTGAGAAGCTCTAACCCTTTGCAGGAGAGCAGAGTATTTTCATTGCAGACTTTTAATATTAGCGTGGGAAGAAAGATTACCCTTTCTATCTAGCAAAACAATAGCTAATTAGATCTTTGTTTCTTAATAAAGATGAAAGCTTAAGTTTAGAACATCAGGAGAATCATCTGAGGATTCTGAATGATTGTTTAGAAAAGCAAAAGCCTATTAGAATTCCCTCTTATTTGTGGTCACTGCTGTTTTTCAAATATTGCTCCAGCAGAATCTATAGGGACATTTTTTTATTGTCATGGATTTATTAGAAAATTAGGAGGTAAGAATACCTGTGGCTTTTGTGTGTAAATGCCAGTGATTTTTAGAAATGTTTAGATCAATGTGTTCCTGAACTTACTTTTATTGCCCCCCTAACTAAAAAAAAGACCAAAAAAAACCCTTCGTTGAAATGCTGCAATGAGGAATTGATATTGATTTGAGTATTTTCTTTAACAAAATGTGCTAAAAAAATTAGCAGCTAAATGTTTTTGGTTTTTTTTTTTTTTTCCCCCTTAATAACGATTTAAAGACTGGAAATTGGCAAGCAAAAAGAGATGTGTGGGGATATAAGCAATTAGCTTTCTTTCCCATATGTCTTGGGTGGGAGGATAGCTGCTTTTGATTTACCTAATTCTTTATAAACTAAAGAGATCTTTTGTTAGTGGAAAATATAATTTCTTTTTTATTTTAATAAAAAAGGAAAGACTCCAATGATAATGATATGTGAGGAGGATTTCAAACATTTAGTGTTTGTTGATATTAATTACTGTGGTAATTGTATAGAAATGGTAACGTGTGATGTTAATTCCTAGTTTAGTTATTTGAACCATGTAAAGGCATCCACAAGCAAGTTTTTCACTAGTTTTGTGTGGGATGTATCCATGTTTTCAAACACCAGAATCTCCCTACAACATGTCTTATTGTGAGGTGTCTTTTACAGAAATTGACCTACTGATATGAAAAGTCTTATATTTAAACCAAAATAACACCAAAATAGTTTTTAAAATTGAAGATCCCAGAGCTGGCAAGGTGCTTAGTCTCTGTGCTTTGAACTTTATTGAAGTCCATTAACAGGGAGATGACCAAGTTCCATTGGCTTTTAATGGTTCAGTGTTCAGTGACTATTTTGCCTTTTGAATATGTTTTTATATTTTTTAAAAATGTGGCAGAACTTGATTTGACTGGACTTTAATGTAATCTTTCATATACCAGTTTAATGTCTTGGGAGACTGTGGGTCCTCATGGAGAAGGATTTATATATGCTCCTACCAACCATGTTTTCATGTGGTTGCACTGAGGACATATGTTGTCCTCATCAGTCATATGAATCCTGGCCCAAATCAGTCAATCAGACTTTCATGCACCTTATTTTTATTAGAGAAGTTTGCACCTGGCCTTCATTAGTCAGGTTTACATGCATTGGCCCATAAGCTTCCAGTTATCACATGGATTACAGCAGCCCTAAATCTAAGGACTAAGACCAAGGAATGTTCACATCTGTCTTGCTGTGACTTTTCTACAGCTTTTCTGTCATTCTCAAATGTTCAGGTCTCAGGTATGGGGAGGGGTGTGGTAGATTTGTTTGCTTTTTTAAAAGTGATAAATATTTGTCGCAAAGGAAGTTGATGGCTGTGGTGAGATGAAGTTCAGCCTACTAAAATGGTAGTAACAGAAGCCAATCTAACATCTAGCTTTTCATACAGTTCAAACAAATTTTTAGTTTTAGAGAAAAGGTGGTATGGTCCTGCTTTATTATCTGTTTTGAAAAGAAACGCTGACTATTACTTCATAATAGGGGTTGTATTTGTTAGCATTCCTGTTGGAAAAGGCTCTTCCTCCTCTCTTTGCCACTTTGACACAAACCGCTTAATAAGGTAAGGGATTATTGAGCCACCGATTGTTTTTTTCCAGAGTTCAGGCTTTGGGAGGGACCTCACTGTTCTCACAGGCAGTTTTGTTCTCTTTATTTTAAAGGCGAGGAAGTTAGATCAGCATTTATTAAGTTTGAAGTGGCTTTTGTGTTCATTTGTGGGTCATCTAACAGCCATGCACTTTGCAGTTATTGTGTCTCTTTAGGGTACAGTCTTTGTCTCTCTCCTTGCTTCACACAGCAATGGGGAATGGAGCCGCCCCTATTAGAAGTAATTGGTGAGAAGCCGTGACTACTGTCACACTATGCAGTGAGGCTTATATCTCACTTTAGTTGTTGAGACTGCATGTCAGAGCCTTCAAAATGATCTGCCCGTCTCCCTTTGTGATCACACGTTATTTCAGAGGCTTCACTCAAATGTAAATCTTGTGGACTGCGTTATGGTTCTGTCCTCCTTCCGCTTGTGAGCTTTCCCTCCCAACATGAAAAGCTGTGGAGTCATTTGGGTAACATTAATCAGGGTGCTAATCAGGAGCAGTTGTCATCCTTTCCCTGCAGTCTTCACAATTAGGGACATGCCTCTTTGATAGTGGCTGCTGTACTGTGACACAGCAGCTAACAAAGCAGAGCCAGCTTTTTGAGAAAGTGGTGTTTATTTGGCTCGTCTCTCCTTACAGCTAGCCACCTGTTGCTGAGACTAATTGGTAATGTTGGAGGATCAGTAAGGGATAGGAGAATAATGGGATAAACCCATATGCACACAGCGCCCATGAACATATGTGTTGAGACTATTTCAAAGGGCACATTTTTGTGTTTGTGTTCATGTCCTCAAGCTGCATGGAAGTGTGTAATACATGTATCCATTACTGATCTGCACACACATATACAGAACAATGGACATACAAATATCTAGGAATCTGTGAAATCTATGAAACAAGGCAGTTTGTTGCTTATATTGATGAACATCAGTTACCTGGAGCCTGTAATTAGAAAATCAGCTTTAAATACAGAGGAAGCATAGAAAAAACTTGTAGGAGTTTAATTTGGTAGCATTTATACATGTTAAAAAAGGTGAAGCTTCTGGGGGAAAAAACTGCAAATTTTATTTTTTCCAAATCAACACCTAACTTCCCATGCTCACAAGGGGTTATGAAGTTGAAGGATAAGGACTAACGCATGACATTCAGGCTTCATAGGAACATAACTTCATTGAAACTGTGTAAAGTTTCTTGTGCTAGTTCTTTTGTGTGCACACAGGACAAATGTTAGCTATGTATACCATCTTTGCAAGTATACATTAAAAAAAACCCATAACACACAAATCCCTGGAGATGAGTAGCGTCTGGTTTTGTTAGAGCTATAAAGCTTTTCAAGTTATAACTTTTGTTTCCATGTAGCCCTGGTAGCTTTCTTTAGCATTCTCCTTTCCAGATTAAATTTCTTGTGGTTGGCCTGTCCAGGAGAGTGAATTATTTTGGCAAGGTCAGGCTTTGTAGGTAATGTGATGCTGATTTGTGAAAATAAAGTATCTGTCAAACCCAGAGGAGTTTGTTTATTTAAGTACTGTCAGCTGACTACCTCATAGAATTTTCTTATATTCTTGCTTTTCCCTTCTCTGTCTCTCTGGTATATCAAATGGAAAATCTATGGTTTCCATCATACAACATAGTGTATGCTGAGCACTCGCTTATTAAGAGCTTCCCAAGGTAAGACAATCTTGGAATTGCTGTCTTCACCATACACTGGATGTGTGAATTTTCTTTTCCCTGATTTCCCCTTGTTCAGCCAGCTATCCATTATTAACACATCATATAAAATGGGTAGTGCAAGGAAGTCCATGTTACCTTAGTTAGCATTCATTCTTGGACTTTGCTGAGAGTTTCTGAGAACTTAATCTGATAGATTGTGGTATTTGAAATTAGCTCCATGCTTATTATAATTAAAGTCAGACAAGCTGATAAATATTGGAAATGGTTGGCTGTAAATCCTGATGATAGTCAAGGTAAAATATGTTGTAACCTACTTGATACTGAAGTAAAATTGACTGAAAGACTTGTCTCAAGGTCAAATTCAGCTTCTTTTCAGAGATTAACATATGTCTTATGTAAAATTGAAAGATAAAAAATAAATGTGATGGTAAGATGTTTGAAAGTTGTGAGGTAGTATAATATTTTAGTGTATATTTAATCACACTTTGAAGGACTTCCAACTGAATGTCTCTATATTAAAAGAATGAGTACTCGGAAGACAATCCACTGATAAAGAGACATTGCCTTCCTATGTTGGTATTTCCTTTTAAACAGTCTTGTTTACTGTTGGGAAGCTTTAGAAAAAAAGATAATGAAGCCTCCCACTAATTTTCTTTCTTGAATGTGCAGTGTTTCATATCACTATTAAGGTAGTTGACAAAAGGTGTATATGGCAGCAGACATTACAAGCATAATACAGCAGAATGAAGATGGGTAAGATAGTTCCCACCCCAAGACATTTTGATAATTGTGAACTTGTTTCTGCTACCAATGTGCATTAAATAGTTACAGAATAATTACAGAATCTCAGTCCTATCATGCCATATTAATTTTAAGTTCCCACTGTATTGGTCTCTGTTTCATCGTATGCAGACACTTATATGGCAAACATTATGACTGGAAGGTAATTCTGCCTCAGATAACACTCTTTTTCTCTAATGTCCTTGTATACTAATGACTGAAATTTTAATATGTTTACACAGAGACATTTCCTGCATAAAAGTGATTATGTTTTCTTTTGAGAATAGGACTTGTTTAGATAGCAAATGTTTAATTTATCTCTCCATTTTCTTCTTGTGATTGAAGATATTTTTTTTTTTTTATGGAAGGCTTCTATTAGTGAAGGGGGGGAAGAAGAACAGGGGGAGAGCAGAGTATTTTTCAGGGTTTTTTTATTAAAAGTGTATGAGGGTTGGAATTGTTTCATAATGCTCAGAAGGATAATATGTTTATTAGAATTGTTTGAACAATGGTGCCTGGGCAGTGAGGGATACATCTGGCCCTTGGAAAGGCAGTGCCACTGCAAACAGTGTTTTGCTTTGTGCTGCAATGCTGGAGAGAGGGTTTGGTTTTGGGACATATCAGAAGGCTCCAGAGGTGCTGTCAAACCCAAATAGTAGAGAGCAGGTCATAGCAAAATGACTCTAGATCATGGCAAAAAGGAAGATCTCCCTCTCACAGATCATAATGAGTTACGTGGATTCAATGTGAATTGACCATGAAGGAATACAATCTGTTTCCAGTTTCAGAGTGGAAGTCTAGAAGAAGGGCTGGGTTTTGGTATTTACATGGGACAGTTCTCTGCATCCACTGATGGTTACTTGCAAACCAGGGCTGAAGAGAAAACAGCTACCGTGTATTTCAGAATAATTGAGGTCTCAATCATTTCTAGGCTACAAAATGCTCTAATGGTTTTCTTTTGCAAAAGTGAGGAATAGTTTTTGTTAATTCCTGTAAACCAGAAATACAATGACACCAGGATCTTCAGACATTAGCAAGGATCTGGAACTCCAGAAATGCTGGTTTTCTCGTGACAAACAGACTTGCTGTCAATAAACATTTGAGTCAGCTGGGCCCCTTCTCTCTGTGAAAAAAAAATCTAATACCTTGATCATGAGTTCAAAATAAAAAATTAATTTTATTTAACTCAATTTTTATTTTCTTTTGGGACATTTTGAATTAGCTTGTCAGTGTAGACAAACAAGTGCTTCAATGCACATATTTTTTAACTTGTATGTATATATTTCATCTGTAGAGGTAAATATTATTCCTTTTCCATAAGTGTCCTCCTGGAAATCATTTAAGAGTAAAGGGACAAATTAACTCAAGTGCAGATTTTTTTTTTTATGTGGATCTTTCCAGAACAGCAGTAATGACCAGTGACATTTTGAAGGCAGGCATCTCACTTTTATCTCCAGAGTTTTCTGTGTTTTTAAAGACAGTAAAAACATTGAAAAGTAAATGGAAAATGTTTATTTTTATCTCTGTAGTTATTTTTCCCTAGTTTTCTGTTTGTTGACAGGCGGGCACTTTGTATTTCATTACTACACAGCTTCAGTCAGCTCATTGATTTTTATATTAAACAGGCACTTAGTGCAAACTTTACCAACATTTGACATCTTTTTTCCTTGCTTATTACCTATTAACCCTTGTATTCATTGAAGAGCCTGTTTAGTACATCAAACCATAAACCCATATTATGTTTTGCAAGTTCTACAGTACTATTAAAATAGAAATAATCTCCAGCCTTGGAAACACAACACTGTTGATAAGCTTTTTAGGGAACTTAGTTCAGCTGGATAAGAGCTCATTGCTGACTTACTCTGTTGTTTTTTTTTTTTTTTTTTAATATGCAATTTGCTCTTCAAATTCTTAAACATAAATATGACATACATGAAGTATTCATAAAAGGTGACATTAAAGTTAAGCAGTCTTCCCTTTATACAGATTTGTCAATGAAATTCTGCTCTGTTTGCAATATTTGCTACTTGAAAAAAAAAAATTTAAAAAAATAACAACAGTGTGTTTTCTCCACAAAATTTCAAATTTTTGTCTCCATTTTGGACATCCAAATTTAATTTGTCTGAATCGGTAATTAACATTGACTAAAAATTAGCAACAAGTGTTGACTACAAAGGATTATTTCTTTTAGCCTTTGTACTTTCCAACTTTCAAAAAGCACTTTACAATTACTTTTGTTCAAAAATGCTCACAAGTTTTCCATAACTTAATAGAACCAATTTTTATAATTTTTCAGTTTTTCAATTAGTTGTAAATTCTGTTGAAGTTAGGTAGTCACAGAGCTCCTTTAAAACTGTTTGAGGAATACTCGATTATTTGTGTATATGCATATGTGTGTGAATGTATTTATAAGTAGCATGATTTGACATGTATGTTGAACTCATTCTTGTATTTTTATATTTATCAAAAACTGTGGATTTTCATACAGTATTCAGAAAAGCTTGAATGGGATCTGCTTTTTCCACAGTGGTTATGTTTGTTTGTTCTGTGAAAACCAAATAATTATAGTTAAAACAGCAGCTTCAGAAGTATTCTGAGGTGTTAGAAGAGATTTATTTATTCGTATCCTCACCACAGAATCCAAAGTCTGGGTCTGAGTCTTTCAACCTGTGTGCTTATGCCTATAACGGACCACACTATTGAGGCTAGCCATCGTCTGCCCATCAGTCTTCCTTGTTAACCTGTTGTTGATGGAGACCATTCAGCAATAGATTCCTTGACAGTTCCTAAATTATGGAGTAAAGGGACATAATATATTGCTAGAGAGGGAATGAAAGATGACCTAATATTTTTTTCTCTCTAGAGGGTCACTTCTCAAGGGTCAGTATGTTACTGCATTTCCTTTTGAAACCAATGTGTGTTTCAGTGTATTATCTGCCACATCATTTCAGATCAGATTTGCAGGGCTGTTTCTCACCATGTCAGGTTGCACCATGTTCTCCTTCAAGCTGACAGTGTGTAGCGTTGTGGGACTTAACATGACCTGACATAACAGAAATTCCAATTCAGTTAGAGACAGCCTACTGCAGTCTTCATGGGGCAGTTCAACGGGCCAGCAAGTTATCAGTATCGTGGGCTGCTTTGCTCACAAAGTAAACTCTGCAAGTCGGGCTGGAAAATGGATGGTCTTGTTTCTGGTTGCATCTTCTACAATAATTTATCAAGCTATGAAAATACAATTGTGTTAGCATTACATATCTATTGGATTTGAAAATGCTCAGAGCCTGTCTTCACTTGCATCAGCAAAAGTAATCAAGTATAACCAGCAAAGACTCAGTATTAGTGTATTAAATTGCAATAACGCCGAATCCTTTCATTATAATATTTAATACCCCAGTATTAAAACCAACAAAACTGAAAAGCCCTAAACATACTTTCTCTATGTTTATTATTAGAGTAAGTACAGCAGGTTTTTGAAATGAGTGAGCCAAAGAGCTGCCTGCGGATGTTGCCTGTATTATGAGACACTATTGTTATTCCAAACCAATAAAGCTGTGTTCTTTAAAGTCCGTGGTTCCTTAAAACTGTTTGGAACTGAATTCTGTGCTCAACTGTTAGTTAGAAGAGGCAAGCATTTGATGAAAATAGGTAACACTAATGTGAGACCTTAGTCTGTGGACTACAATATTATAAGAATCCATGTAAATAGACTAGTTTTTGGCTGTGCCACCTGTCGTGTCCTCTTCATGCCTACAGATCAGTATGTTTTGAGAGAAGACATGCAGAAAAACTTATTAAATGAATGGCAGTTTTTTTTTTTTTTCTGAATGTGTTGATGGACTTTCACCACAAAAGATGTGGGTTCTTACATACAATCAGAGGGAATGTGGAATCACTGAAACATGTTAGCCTTTCAGAGAAGAGTCCAAACAAAATGTCAGAAAAGGGGATGTCTCTAATTAGTACAAAAATATAATGAAAGAAAATATAAAATATAAGCTTGCCCTTCTTTACCACTCATTTGCTATGGTGCAGGAGAAAACAGAGGAAACTTGGGGTCTTATACAAAGTTACTTTTTTGAACAGCCTGTAGTCAAAAATTAGTTCATTGGAAAATGTGTGTTTTAAAGTAGTAATTACTAATCGCTTGCTGTGTAAAGGAGCAGTTCAAAGGCTCACGGTGAAATATATGAATCAGAAGGAAAAAGTTGTCAGCCACCCATGCAATCACCAGAAATAGAGAAAATTTTACACAATAACAGGTACAATTGTGTAAGAAGCCAGAAGCCAAGTAACTGTCAGTCTGAAAGGCAATGGGAAATCATGCTGTGAGGAGCTACTGATGGCAAATGAGTCTGTCTCCTTATTAATAAAGTAATGGGTCAGTTGAAGACCCCCTCAGAAATTAAACTGAGCATTAGAACTGATTGATACTCTGATGATTTTAATTTTTATTTTTAAGTAGAGCTTGTTTGAATTGGTTAGGTAGTCATACTATAGTTTTTTGAATATAGCCTGGGGAAGATTCTATGTGTCTAGAAATACAATTTAGAATAGAATTTGGTTGTACCACAGCTTTTGAAGGAATGTCTAATTTTTTATGTGATAGTTCAGGTACCGAGAACAACAAAAAGCTTATGAAGTTGAATCGCCCTACTTCTTAAATGTAGTTTTCTCCTGCTGAGCTGTGTTAGTCACTATGCTATCAGTATTGGAGTTTGTTGCTTGAAAACTGATTTACATGTGTCTATGAAAGCTGTAGCCCCACCTTTAACTGCAGGGTGGACAAGCTAAGATATAACCACTACAGATCTAGATGCTTAGGAAAGTAGATCTGCTAAATTTGTTCTATCTAGTTTCAAGTTCCAAGAACTGCTTTCTGTCCATTTAGATCTTCTCAGCAGCTCCAGTTTTGTGAGGAAGAGACTTCCCAAAACTGTTCTCAAGGACTAATATTAGGATTTCCAGACACCACTGAGAAAATGCTTGAAATGGAAGAGAGACAAGTTAGTCCTGTGTGTGGCTTGAATATTTATTTATTTATGAAAGCAAGGTTCAAGGCACAGATGTTTCTCGTGCTAGATGACATTTCCCAGAATAAAACTTTATATCTCAAACCTGTTAAGTACATGCAACACGTTCTCTAATGGAGAAGTTTAGGAATAGACAGTTAATCAGTGCCCTTCAGTGAATGAACTTCAGCTCTCTGTGATTTATAAATTAAAGAATCAAGCCTTAAAGGTTTCAGTGGGAAGCATTATTCCTGAAGTTAATGTGTGGGATGTTTTTCTTAATGCTTAATAGATGAATTTTGTTCCAGTTGGCATCATCAGTTAAGCAAAATAAGCCATTTATTTTAATTCTCAGAAAACGCAGTTCAGAATTAGAATTTAAATTAGTGGTTTAGTATGAGATTGTGGAACTCTTTCCTCTTTATGTGTTTGTGTGGGCTATAGGGGCAGATATATACGCCCTCGGGCCTGATCTGTAGATGATGAGAGCCCCTTGCTGCCCTGTCAGGCATTACTGAGTCTTTAGCGAAAGCTGGAGGAGTTTGTTAGTTCTTCAAGCCTTGGGCTTAGTCCACAGCATGTGAAGGAAGCAACTGTTTGCATAAAACACTTCAAGAAATGATGGAAAAAAGACTCAATATATACATGGTTATGTGTGTGTAATTAAAGAAAAAAAAGCATGAGATTGAGGATGGTAGTTACTGGCCATCAGATGAGTAATGCAACTCATTTAATTCTGCTTTCATGGATATTAGATTAAATTAATTCCAAAAGGCAGCAGGAGTGCCAGGATAGAAAACAACTGTTTTTTCTTTTTCAGGGCTCTTATTGCTGACTTTTAAAATTTTAGTTCTTAAACTTGGCAGGTTGAGGAGACTTGCAGGGAGCTTTAAGCATTATCAAAACCAGTCAATAATTTACAGATGTTGTGTCACTAGAATCAGTAAGCAAGAAACATCACCTACTTTCTGTCCCTATGGAAGTTAGGTATTGCCTAATGAAGTAAGAGTTCAGTCTTGGAACCCATATTCTTGAATGTGTGGAGTTGTGTGTGTTAATAGTTGTCAGGGTTTAACCCCAGCCAGCAACTAGGACCATGCAATCTCTCACTCACTCCTCCTTCGCCCCCCTGCAAGAAGGGTAGGGAGAAGAGGAAGAAAAGGAGAGGAAAGGGAAAAAACCCTTCATGGCTAGAGAAAAAACAGTTTAATAGAAAAATAATGGAGAAGGAAAATAACAATAATAACAGTAAAAGACTAGACAAGGCCCAAGTCACTCTCACTGCCCAGTGAATGGGTTGTGCAGCCCAACCAGAGCAGCGATTGACAATTCCCACCCTCCCAAGAAATCCCCATTTATATACCAAGCATGATGTCTATGGTACAGAATATTCCTTTGACTGTTCCATTGTTCTTTCTGTGCTCCTGCATGCTTTCTGTGGGAAGTTGAAAGTAGTTTTTCAATACTATAAACATCACCTACTGATAACTAAAACAATATGCATTATTGATATTCCTTTCATAACAAATCTGAAAAATAGCAGCTACTAGAGAGAAAATTAACTATAACCCAGCTGAAACAAGGACAATAGTCACTTAAAAATGCTTAAAGAGAGAAATAAGTGGGGGGAGTCAAAGACTCAAGTTTTAAGGTGTTTGTGATTCAGGGATGCACCACCAGTGTAGAGATTAATGTTCAGAAAAGAACACTGACACCTTTTCTTCTTATTGTTTTAAGCTTCTTTTCTCTCTGTTGACCTGGAGGAAGAGAAACGCACTGTCTTTCCTCTTAGTCTTTCTGTAAGAAACTGTAAGAGTAGGAGAAAGAAAAGCAAGCAATATGCCTTGCTCAGCAGCCGAAGTTTGAGATGTCTCTATGGTTTGGTCCTTTGTTTCAGCTTCCTCGTCTGTTGACTTTCTATCCAACATTGTCTGGGTGCTCCTTCATGCTAGCTGCATGCAATGGACAGAAACCCACATTGGTCTTTTTGAATGCAGAAGAGTATAGGAGCCCTTTTTATCAGAACAAAAAGAAAAAAAATAATTGATTCTGGACCATCTTTTGTCGTGCTGGTTTGAAGAAAGTCAAATTAGCCTGTGTTGTTTTTCTTTTTTTTCTTTTCTGTTGGTACAAGGCAGGAATGAGAGCCCATTTAAATTATAACATACATTTGGCTGGTGAAGACTTGCAAGCATTGAAGTCCTGTAGTGTTTTCTGATTTTATTTTTCAGAAAAATGGTGAATTAAGCATGGGTTTAACTATGTCCTCTCCAGCAAAACTGTGCATGCCCTTTGTATGCTCAGTTGTGAAAATCTCAAAGCCTGACTTTCCACGTCACCTGTGTTCTGTGTTTTCCTTTTAACTGTCACATTAAAAAGATTATTGGCCACATTTATTGCACTCTTCTATCCACAGGGGCTCAGATCGGTATGTTCAACTTCAAAGGTTAAGTGCCAGATTTTAGAGTTGGGATAACTTGGACAGAATGCTAATCAGAAGCTCTGTTACAGTCTAGAAGTCTTGTTACAGTCCACTTAAGTACTTTTCATTGTGAATAGCTTTTTTATGAAAAAATTAATTACCAGAAAGGCATTTTCTACTTTGTAACAATCATCTTCCCCTTCCTGGTGAGACTACAGACAGTTTCAAAGTTACTTTCTTTGTAGCACATTACAGAAATATGGACACTGAATGAGGCTGCCAAGTGAGACATCTACAACCTGTAGTGAATTGCGCTCTAATATTCCTAAAAATTCTCAGTATTTAACAGAATCCTTCCAGCCAAAGATCTCACCGCTGTTCATATGCATGGATTAATATGGGTGTAACTTTCACTCCTGAAAGAGTGAGCCTTTGCCCAAAGAGAACAGGAAATTGGGGTGTCATATTTCCCACCATCTTCGTTTCTTCTTGCAATTCTTCCTCCTATTTGTTTTCCAAATTCTGTTTAGATGTAGCTTGTCCTATCTACCTATTTTGGTTCATATGTCACATGAAACTATGTGATATCTAAATATCCATCCAAACTGCTATTATGTTTGTTCATGCTGTTCATACAATGGGAGCACCCTTCTGTATTCAGCCAGACAGAGCTGCTTTTCGTTGAATATAGCAATGTAACTTTTGCTAGTCTGGAAACAATTATTGCTGACGTCCATCATTTTTTCCTTTAATTGTAAGGCCATTTTCCTGATCTTTTCAGCCATGGTAAAACTATTTTCTTTCTGATCTGTCTCTCTCATTCATAAATTATTTCTCCCTCTAACTACAGAGATTTTTCCTTTAAAATAAAATAAATCTTCAGGATCAGTCCTTTCTGACAATCCCTATCATTCCTTCTATAGAAGACTACTCTTTTTCTTCTATTCTTTAAAGATATAGGATGTATTACCAGAGTAATTCCTAGTATTCCTTCAAACCCTTGAAGCTATTGGTGATATAATCAAGTCATAGTAAAAAAGTCAAATTGTGAAGAGACTGGACAACACACAGAGTAACTTTCAGCAGGTTAAATGAAGAAATAATGAAGGGTGATTTTAGTATGTTCGCTAAAAGCTGTGGAGACTCCTTAAAATGAGTAGGAGAGACACATGCCTTGTCCCCACCACCCCAAAAGACTGGATATTTCAATGCCTTGATCAAAACTCTCTGGGACTGTTAACCAGTTTAACAAGAGGCTGAAAAGACTGGGAGTTTTCTGTCTTATTTAGGTGTTTAAAAAGTGACTTGTGGGTATCGCAGATAATCCTTGAAATGTCCTTGAGAAGATTAACATTGACTTTCCACTGACCAGATAATTATCTTACAGTATCACGTCTGAATTCATGTAGAGTGGGTGGGCTTATAGGTGTATGTGACAAAAAGCTAATGTAATAGCTTCAGGCAGAATGCTTTGTAATTGAATTCAAGAAAGTTCAAATGTACTGCAGACCATTAATATGTGTCTAACTTCTCTGCTACCTCTCCTGGGTAATGAGCTGGAAATTGAGAGAGATCACTCTGAAAAGTCAGTTACTAAAGATGATGTTTATTGAAGACTTTGGTCCAACTGTTGCTTGTTATGGGTAGGTTTTTTTGTTTTGTTTTGTTTTTTTCTTTAACTTGGTTTTTTTTGTTTGTATGACGATGTGTAAGCTTCTAATGGTGCCTTCTTTCTTGTCCCTTTCCTCATCTGTTATTTCTTTCTTTGCTTGTTTATGTCATTTAAATGTGGTTGATTCTTCATTTGTAGGAAGATGCCTTGAATATCAATCTAAGTGAGAGAGGCTGTACAAGTAGAAGATCATATTTCAAGTAGATTGCTTTAAAATGAAACGTGTCTTACACAAACAGACTTGCACACCTGACTTCTTCACATTATTACCATGCTTCTGCCCACAAGGAGTCAAGCATGATGCTTTGATCCAAACTCACAGCGAGAAAGAGGCAGGATCTGTGAAGCAGGTCTGAATGTAAAGAGCAGCTGCCTCAATTCATACAAAAGATGGTGGGGAATTTTTCCAGTGGCTATCTTGATGCTATCCTGCACATTGATGGGAAGGATCATATGCTGTTACTTTTCAAGCAAAACAAGCTCTTACACAGTTTTGCTTCTGTCGTGGTTTTGACCAAATTGACCAGCCAAAATGACAGATGGCCCCTTCTTCCCCTCCCTAAGAACAAGAGAGGAGAGGAAAAGGCAAAGAAAAAAACCCATGAGTTTAGAAAAAATTAAACTACTTTAATGAAAACATAAATACATAATGAAATAATAATAATAAGGAAAAGGAAAAAAAATAAAGAAAAAAATGTATACAGTATATACAAAACCATCTCAAGCTCCCAGGGTGATCATCACATCACCAGCAGGCATGAGGGAAAGTGCCAGGCTGGACTTGGTGATGGACAGGAGCTGGATTCCGGATCTGGAGTCAGGAATGCTCGGATCGGGATCAAAGACAGATGAACAGACAGGGTCCTCCTTGGATGTTGGCCATTGATGAAAGAGAGTTAACCCTTTGATCCCTCAGCTTTTATACTGAACATGATGTGGATGGGATGGAATACCTTGTTGGTCAGTTTTGGGTCACCTGTCCTGTCTGCTCCTCCCCACAGGTGGGACCCCTCTACGCTTTTCAGCTTCTGACCCTGCAATGGGGCAAAGAACAAATTTGCCTGACCTTGGTTGTTATAGCAATAAATGTAAGCAAGGGCCTCTCTGCATACCATTCCTTGGTATAATCAGGTCTTATCACTGTGAGAGTGAGCAGTTTCTGAACAATACGCTGTTAATTTCAGAGTTTTGTTAGTTAGGAGAGGCCCAGTTGAAAAAGTAAAATTACTGAGCAGAAAATTAGTTCTGTTTTACCTCAAATGAGGACAGCTTCTCACGTGTATCAGAACAGGTATTTGGAGCCTTTGCAATATTCTATTGCTTTTAATTCTAGTTGGAAAAACAGTGTAATAGGTACTGTAACAGGGTTCTGATCTCTGACCTCCCACCAAAAGGGATATGTTATGGAAAGGAGCAGTGCTTGATAAGTGGGTAAAGAAAACCTCCACTGATTTGGTGTGTAAAGAATTCCATACAAAAAACTAGGAGATTTTTTTTTTCTGAACAGGCATGACAGCTGCCTGCACTGTGGCTTTTTTTTCCCCACAAATTATTATTCTTGTCTTCCAAGCACAGCTTCAGCAAAGAGTCAGGTCTGTTTTTTCCTGGTGAGAGGATAACAAACTGATTCTACCTCGCCACTGCCAGAAAGCAAAACTCCTACTGACTTAAATTTTAAAAAAAACCCAAACCCCAAACCAATCAACCAGAAAAAAAAACCACCACAAAAAACACCTTAAGGTGGTATCTCACCGTGCTCCTTTTGACTTGGTCTCCTGAAGACCCCTGATACTATTTAACTGGTTTTCTTCTGAAGACCTTCCATACTTTCATCTCACTTTTTATTATTACTTTTCTTTAGAAACAAAAGGAAGACAGGCAGTAAATATATTTACTGGTGACAACCTGATCTCTTCACATTCTGCCGTAAATGTGCTTGATTGATGCAATACTGATGAGCTCAGCGTCTTGGTCTCTTTACCTTACAGGAGCTTTTGTTGCAAAGGATTAAATAAGGTTTCCCACTATCTATAATAACAACAGGGTACTTAGTTTGAATTATTTTTTAAATTATTAACTCTAACTTGTCTAATTGGCTCTCTTCTAGTTTTTAGTACATATACAAAGACAGCATCTTCCATTTCTTAACAAAGAAACCAAGCAATGGTATGTATTTTTAAAGCTTATCACATTAAGTCATCCTTAGTCTAGATTTAAAAATTATTAGTTTAATAACTCCTAGTCTTCAAGTGAGATCAGAACTGCTGTCTCAAAATCCCACAAATCACTTCAAAACCAAAATTTGTAGCCCTTAAAATTTGGAAAAAAATGAAAAAAATATAAAGTTTCTTTTGCTATTTTTTAAATATAAAGAGTATTGAAGTAGTAATATTGGATGACAAATTAAGCAGCACAGCAGAGGTGTTGTGCAAAGAAAGAAAGGTCTTGTCAAAGGACTGTGCAGTAATAAGTTTTAACTTCCTTTTTGGTGCATACCTAAGCAAGTTCACAAGGAACATCATAGATAAGTTTGCAAATATGTACTAAGATGAACTTTCATGGGAATGGGATTAACTTTTAAGAATTCTTTATAGCTAGGTTCTTTTTTAAAAACAAACAAAAACCACCAAAAAACCAAACAACACACTTTTATTTTTATCCAAAAATGAAGTAGTAATTCAATCTTACAAGAATATAAGGTGTTTATTTCATCAGTGTTTGTGATGTTTAACTTGAAAATGAACTCTGAATTTGGTATGCTGTTTCAGCAGTTAAAGCATGGATGGTCTCGAGTTTAAGGTGACAGAAAAGAACAAATAAATATCTTTCTTTTTATAAGATTTACTCTAGTGTCATAGTATATAAAACTGTTATTATGCAAGTTTACTCTCTGCTTTTTGCAATGGTTTAATTAGATGTATTTCACATTTTTATGAACGTATGTGGTGGTGTTGATGGAGAAGAGCCTCTTTACATATAAAGACAGTTTATGGAAATATTTTTTTCCTATGTTTTTTTAAGCCATGTGTTAATCTAACTATTATTCCAAAACGATGGGATGGTAGTCAGGTTGCAAAATTAGCATAAAACACCAAGTCAAGTAACTAGTGCAGGAAGTGTCATCAAGGGTTGTCAATATCTGGTTTAAAAAGTTATGTGATGATCACGGCTTCAGAGCAAAAGACAGTAGTTTGCATTCTGTCTCGCAATATATATTGCCACAAATAGAACAGTAGGCTTGAGTGTCATTGGCATAACAGTGATACAATTACAGTGATAAATTACAGACACACAGAATCACTGAGAAGTGCCAAGGGGGTTTAGTTGTCTATTTTTTATGCCTGTAATATTTTTTTTTAGCCACAGTGATAACTAACATTAGATTACAATATAATATAATTTGGAGGATACTACACATTTTTGCAAAATGTGTTAACAGTGAATCCAGTGTTTATGGATGGTAGGAACTAGTGTTCAAACTTGATGTGGGTTTTTTTGGTGTTTTTTTGTTTTGTTTTGTTTTTTTTTTTCATGTATGATAGTACCAGCATGCCTTATATTGTAGCCTTAGAATTATTTGAAAATCAACAGGCAGAGTACATTTTTACATAGAGCTATAGGGCAGATGAAACCCACCTTGTTCCTTTCCACTTCTGATATAAATTAGAATTTGTATCAATTTGTTTGTAGATGACTACTACTACTGAAGCTGCGTCAAGGGAGATTTAGATTAGATATTAGGAAAACTTACTTTACTGAAAGAGTGGTCAGGCACTGGAACAGCCTGCCCAGGGAGGTGGTGGAGTCACCGTCCCTGGAGGTATTTAAGAAACGTGTAGACATGGCATGCTCTAGTGCCCAAGATTATTGGTCTGTGGTGGGGTGTGTGTGGGGTTTAATTGGTGGGTGCTTTTTTTTGTGTGTGTGTTTTATGGGTTTGTTGGGGTTTTTTGGGGGGGTTTTGGTGTGGGGATTTTTTTTTTAAGTTTTTTTGTTTGATTATTTTTGTTTTGTTTTTTAATGTGGTTGGAGTAGATGATCTCAAAGGTCCCTTTCCAACCACTAAGATTCTGTGATTCTGTGACTACAGTCTTGAGCTACTAAAACAACCTCATATGGAGCACTGCTTTCAAGCAGAGATTCGATCAGCCCCTGCATCACTAAACTTCTTCTAGCAGCAGGGTTTTTTGGTCTATAGATGTTGAATAAACTTTAAATCAACTGTTGTAGTCTCATATTTTGATTATTTGATTATAGGCAGGCAATACTGTGAGTTAGGAAGCAGAAATACAGATACTGGCAAACCTGCATTCTCTGTTTATATCTACCTCCAGGAATTAGCAGAGGTTGCTGCTAGCCATTCATATATCTCTCATGAAGACTCCTTCCATCAACGTTTTCAACAACTTCCACCTCCTTCATGACTTCTACTTAGAAAAGATATTTTAACACAAACCTTGAAGGGTGGTATGTACAAGAGGATATAACATCCTGTCATGGATGGATTTGCAGAACTAGATCTGAAAATATTTTTAGAGCTTTTTCCCTCTCCTCCACCACTGTGTTAACAATAATTTAAGAAAAAAACTTGCCTGTCACACTTGTTTCTGTCATTGATGGGAAAGAAACTTGAATTGATATTTTGTAAGGCTGTGCTGGTAAAGATATCAGGTTAAAAATAGTTCTCTGGGCAGTAAGAAGTATAAGTAATTTAATAAGGCAATAGTTTGGACTTTTGTTTTTGGGTCCTCTGCTGGCCTGTTACTGACCTTTCTGTGTTTTGTTGTGCTTTAGCTTTTCTGCCTGAAGATTGCAACTTTATTTTTTTGTTATGTATTCTGGGATCTGATGAGGAAGAGTTTGGTGTCAATGTTGGGGAAATAAAAGTTTTCGAATCAGTTACTCTGCATTTCATGTTTGATATCTCTGCTTTCATGTTGCTTATTTAAAAAAAAAAAACAACATACAAATTGAGAGAAGATAATATACTTCAGACCCCAGCTTCTGCCTTTTTTTACTTCCTTCCTCATCTGAAAGGATTTCAGTTTTACAGTATGGGTATTTTGCTTAAGTGTGGAAATAATGGCTTGTTTGTGTGTTTGAATGTACGTGTTTTGGATACCTTGGCTTTAGTGACTGTAGCAGCTTGAAATCTAAATACTTTGCCACCTATATTGTGATCCACTGCAACAAAGCCTTTTACTCCACCAAGACTGAATTCTTGTCCAGAATGCACAATTCATTCATGAATACACAACTCCAGGTGAATTGTCAAGTGAAAAAAACCCAAAGGCAAACAAACAAAATCGACCTGCTTCCAATTCTCCTCCCTAAGTATTACTCTAAAACTAGTATTTTTGTGACTGTCAGGGAAAAGGTTAAACTGTTATCATGAGATCTAGATAAAGTAGAAGTTCACTGTCTAAGGTACCATACCTTTCCCAGCTGTGTACAACTTCCTTAGATAAGTTTTTAGAGAGATTGTACATAATTAGATAAAAGATGAACCAATATCAATTTGAACAAAGTGGATCAGGTTGAGTTTGGTTTTTTTTTTTTTTTTACATAAACATGAAAATAATTCTGAGGCGCTTCAATAGCAATTTCCTCCTCCAGTTATTCAATTAAAGATAGATTGAAAACCAATATGTGCTTAAAGTATAAATATGGTTTTACAAGTACAGATGTATTGAGACAAAAAGACATGCCCCTGTAGGTTCTGTCTTTTAATAAATTGGAACAACAATAGCAAGCCTCGGTCAGCTCAACAGAGAAAGTGATGAAACTTAAGAGATGAATTTCAGCATACTAAAATGTTACTGTCTTCTGTTATACTCTTAACAATGTTGCATGTATTGAGTGTATTGTGTTAGCTCTTAACATATTCTGTTTGATCGTGTAATTCACTAAGTGCACTCAACATTTTGCTGACGTCCTCACTATCTATTATGTGTGTAGGATGAGCTTTTAATTTTTGGCCAATGAATTGTGTTTTGAAAAAAGTCCTAGAAAAGCCATATTCTTCTTTTTTTCCTCCTTGTGTGTCTGTGTGTGAAAGCAGTGCAACTCTTTCAAGGACTGAGGCTAAAGTCTTAGTGTGAAGTTACCATATTACTGGTAGTACTTGCTGGACCTTTAATAATTTTGTTAGTATTCATTTTTTAAGAGTATATTTTGCTCTGTTTCCTTCAATTCCTTTGTGTATGTGTACTTAACATCTTTTTTCTATGTCTTCAAGTGAATGATTTTCTCTGGCAATATTAGAAGAGTGATAGGTACTGAGAGATTTAAAGAAGTATTTAGCAGTGATAAAAGGAGCCAAAAGAATAGGATGCTCAGCTGTGACTATGAATGCTACAGGGAGTGACTTTAAGGACAATATATTTAGGTTGAATTGGCATCAAATTTGATTGTAACTTTATTCCAATGATACAAATTTATTTCACAACTTCCTTCACCTTGGTCAATGCAGCAGAGAGCAAACCTACCCTAAACATAGTGCAAAGTGCCCTGGGCCTGAATCTTTTGCCTCAAGGCCAAAGTCAGTATTTGTGGTGAAATCTGGCACGCTGATTTTTTCTATGTGCTCAGATGCTAACCAGTCTGGTGAGCTTCCTACCAAATGCATTTCAACTTCAGGTTTTAACTCGTGTAGAGGTTGTGGCTGCTGCAATGATATGACCTTTTTCAGAGCACTCACTTTCATGATCAGCCTCCTCAATAATGAGGTGTTTATGTGGGGAGGAACATTATTTATTAGTTACTTTATGTGTGGAAATACAAGTTAGAAAGTGTTAGAAGTTTTTAATATCCCCGCTTTCTATTTCAATCTGCTCCCACCAAGCCTGATGTCAAAGCGTGGCTTCCAATTTGCCAAACACTAGTTGGCATTATTTGCAACTGTCTGGACAATCAGAGGTTTTGGGCAGCTATTGAGACCTGGGTGATAGCAGAAGTCAGCTGGCTACAACCTGCCTTGACACAGTCACCCATCTTCTAAGTACTTAGTTCCTAAATTACAATTCTAGTTGATGACTTAGTCTTGGAAAACTTCAAGATGCTTTCTCTGCAATTCTGTTTTACCTGTGTGATGTGTCTGAGCCCTAAAGGTCTTTTGTGCACAACAGTGCTGTAGAACAGATATCTTTTTCAGGAAGTGTAGTGACAGGACAAGGGGCAAAGGTTTTAAATTGGAAGATGGGAGATTTAGATTAGGTACTAGAAAGACATTCTTTACAGTGAGGGTGGTGAGGCACTGGAACAGGTTGCCCAGAGAAGTCGTAGATGCCCCATCCCTGGAGGTGTTCAAGGCCAGGCTGGATGGGGCTTTGAGCAACCTGCTCTAGTGGGAGGTGTCCCTGCCCATGGCAGGGGAGGTTGGAACTTGATGATCTTTAAGGTCTCTTCCAACACAAACCATTCTATGATTCTATATGACTTCTGCAAGGAACTTTGAATTTGCTGATAAATCAGGTCATAAACATCTGTTTCATGTTGCATGAATTTCCAAATGTATTATTTATTGAGCTAACATTTTTTTCTTGAATGCTACTCTTATCATAACAGTAAATTGTTTAGAAAATGATTGTATTTCAATTTGGTGCTACTTGCTTTAGTATCATTTGTGTGGTACTAGCATGATGTCTTTGAGAAAATGCATTTGTATTGAGTTTTTGCTTTACTGGACATATTTTACTAGACTCCAGAAAATATTTTCCTTAAATTCCTTTGTTAAGTCTTTCAGGAACTTAAGATATTAAAAAAAAATTTATCCCACTGTGGCCATAATATTTAATGAAGAAAAGTCCATTTTGTGAATAAGGAGACTCCAATGTTAAATATTGCCTGATTTTCAACATAACTGGGGGGTTATTTGGGCTGAGGAGCTCCAAATACAAATGGCAATGGAAACATGGAATAACAGCACCCATGGCTTTCTTGTGAGTTCTGTGTGTTGAAATGAAATGTAGTAGTTTTCTATTTAAAATGTAAGAATGTTGTTGTGGTCAAACTACTTTTTTCAAAGGCTTTGTTCTTTGTCTTTTGTTTGAGTAGCTGGGTGTTGTACATTTAACTAAATGCGCAATTTGTTGAATCGCAGTTGCATATTCAGTGTTTCTATCAGAGTGCCTAAATTCCTGACAATATGTGGGGCTTTTTCTAGTTTTGTTTTGTGTCCTTACTTTATTACAGGAAGCATCATTCAAGAAATTCTAGTGTCAAAAAGGGAGAAAAATTAAAATTATGGTTGCTAAATAGGTGCAATGTAATTTCATATGAGATAAATATTCAGGGATAAATTTAAAACTGTGAAACATGAAATGTTCTGGGGCAACTTTCAATGCCAGTAACCATTTTACTGCTATTTGGTGTGGTTGAAGTCTCTGCCCCTGAGTTCTGTCTTTGTATCTTAAATATGAATTTTCTGTCACAAAAACTGTAATCTTGTGTGCAATGGGCTTTCAAGCAAAATAGCTGTGTAATTGCAAACTTGGACTGGAAAAATCCACTGCCATAAGAATACCTGCTAATTTTGAGAATACAAAACATCTGGGAACTTGTGTTTAAGTGGAGTTGTTTGTGCTCTCTACTATTTCTACAAGAAGAACGAACTTTCTTGAACTTTAGGAAGTGATCGACTGTAAATAAGAAAATACTGGGAAAGTTTATTCCACACTCTGTTTTTGAAACCTGACAGGTACTATTTAATAAACTTGGAATATCTTTTTTCATGATAAGTTGCATCCTAAATTTTTTAGTGTTTTTTTTTATTTAAAACAACAGGATTTATTTAGGATCTTGTGAAAAAAAGAGTACTGGAGAGTACATATCTATATGAAAATGAGAATTATGCCCTTAAAAATTGCTACTATAGATACACATCTGTTTTGAAGCTTGAAAACAGTGAGAATTTCTTTGTTACTATTTTTCATACGTTATATCGTTCTTTGTTTTGCCCTTCATATCTTGTAACCTCTGCTCACTATCTTCCTTATCAAAGCCTTTTACAAATACATGCATTTTAAGGCCAGAGAGGATTATCTTATCTGATCTATCTTGAATATCACTTATGCAGCAGACTGATTTATAGCATATAGCTTGGAGAGCTATTCACCTTAAAGGGTCTCAAATGAAGGAGAATCTGCCATTTACCTCAAGTAGATGGTGCCACTAGCCAAGGTGTCAAGGTGTTTCACTTTTGGTTTTTTTGTTTCTGTCTTGCCTTTTTAGGCTTTGCACTTGATCCTGTCTTGAGAAGAAGAAAAAAACAAAACAAAACAAAAAAGTCTTCTTTCTTACTTATTCCTTTCCTTCTGTTTGTTTTGGTTTTTTTTTTGTTTTTTTGTTTTTTGGTTTTTTTTTCTGTTAACCCTTCTACATATCTTTCATTCTTATTTGGTGATGAATACATTTTTTAGCTTTATTGTTCCAATGAGGAGAAGGAACTGATAGATATTCTTCCTTCTTGGATATTTCTTTTCTGATCTGTTCTTGCTCTTTGATATTTGTGTCCATGTGTGTTGGCCAAGACAGGGATGCCTGCATATCTTTTAAATCTTCCAGGAAAGCATTGTTGAAAACAGTGTTTTCATTGACTCATTTCTGTGTCCGTCTGTTTTGATTTGAATCTAGGAGCCCTGCACAAGGAGAAACAGGCTACTGTATGGCAAGAACTTGTAGATAATATATGTGTTGAATATGCTAGAATATGTAGCTAAAATATAATGAAAGTGGCATTGGCAGGAACATTATTGTAAAACTCATCACAATGTGACAGGCTTCAAAAAAATGAGTTTGGAAATGTTCTACAAGAACCATTAATGGTGGTTCTTCTACTGCATGTAAAAGCAAATGCATTATGCAAAGGTCACAAAAGAACATTTTTGGTTCTTAGGCTTATTTGCTGACATTATTGCTGAAAATTCAGAGTTGTCTTCATCTTGGTCTTTGGAATTTGTAGGCTATTATGAATCGTTCTGTTCAGATGGTCTTGTCTTGCATTATGCACTGTTCCTTTCATGGTGCTTTTACGATCACATAAATTCTTTTATGAAATGAATGAAAAGTCCTTTCCTGCACTGCACAAACTATACTGAGAGATGTTCATGTGCACAAAGATTTATTACCCAGGTCTGTGGCCGATGTCTTATCTTTGTTGTAATGATGAAGATTAGTTTTGTAGAAAAATAAGAATGAAAGAAATGTGTCAGGAAAGGGTGCTGGATTCCAATATTTTAGCTATCTTCCAATAAAGGTGCACTTGAAGGCACCCAAGTATAAAATATATATGTAAATACAGAGACACTGTAGGACCTAACGCCCCCCAATTTTTTTTTTTTTCCTGTCCTGATTTCACTTTTTTATTTTTGCCTGCATTAGGTCAAACATAGCAGCTGCTAAGGAATTGCAGCAGAAGTGACAGTTGTGTACAAAAGTGCTGTACTGTATGGAATACTCCAGCTAGTCTGCAGCTGGCTATTTATATAAAATGCTTCTTTTTCTCAATATTGCTACTTACACTGGTATTGCCCCACTTCTGATCTTCCAAAGCACTGCATGTGGAAGGTTGGTCGTCAAGAGATCTGATGGTTGTATGTGCATGAGGGGAGAAAGGTATGATGGATAATGCTATTCATCAACAGACCTTTTGAGAAAACACTGCAGCTTTGCTCTTTAAGAACAGAAGTGCAATCAAAAATACTGGTTTCCAAGTTCAGCTGGGATAATGAAGTTCTTTGTTCACTAAACACATTCTTTTTCCAAAGTGTCTTGCTCTAGACAGACCTGTAAAATGCAGATTCTCATTCTAGCTGACTGCTGTGTTAGATCTGCAGTAGTAGAGTTTTCCTGTGAGAGCATTCCACTTTGTAGCAGCAATGATCCTAGTATTTGGGAACTGGTATTTTATGCCCTGGTGCCTTCTTCAAGTTATTTAGCTTCAACTTGAAAGTCTTCCCAGCTTGCTAAGAGAAGTTGTAGTAGAGAAGCTATATTCTTCCAGTCTGCATGCTGGAAAACAGACTGAGCAGAATTGAAAATGTGTGGGCTAAATTTTGAGCACCTTTGTGAAATATGATTGTCATGTAGACATCTGATAACTGTCAGTGTTGATCTCCTAGGCTGATGATGTACTGATTTATCTGAGATCAAGGTAAGTGTTGTACTCATATGTTATGTTGCTGTGCACTGAACCGCACAGAATGAAGGAACTATGCTTTTGAAAGGATTAATGGCTATTACTTTTTCCTAATATCTTATCATTTATGTCTGCACAAGGTAAAGCATGAGTCAAGAACAGTTTCGTTGGATATTAAACATTCTTCTGCCATATCTGTATGCTGCTTTTTAGAAAATATTTTCTTGGCTCCTATGAAAAGGAGTGAATGGAGACAAGATTAGGGTCTTTCACTTCACTAGCATCAATCCAGACCATGCACTTTTGCAGGTACTAGGATTTGATGATTTTGTAATTAATTAGTTCAGAGTAATTAGGAATAAGTACCGAATTACAGTAAAAGGAGTACTGTACCTCTGGACAGTAGAAAAGCTAAGCAATCATTTGTTTAGAAGCAAATACAATAGAAGCACTGGATTTATTTTGGGGCTGGAGGAAGGTGGGTAGAAGGGGCTGGGGGAAGAATTTTTCCTTTTTTTCCTCTTATTTGAGAATGTTTCCATCATCTGATTTTTCAGTTGGCACCTTCAGTGAACACCCTGAAAACCCTCTGATCCTTTTTGTTAAGAACGAGAGTCTGAGGAACATTGGTTTGTCTACTATAAAATGTTTCTTTAAAATCTAGGTTAATAAAAAGCATGAGTAGAAAGTGTGAAAATTTTGGAAAAAAAAAAAAATTCTTTTGAAAGCGTTTTGGTGCAGAGCCAACACTGCAGAAGGTAGTTCCCTGAATTTCTCTCAAAAACAAAAAGCAAACACTGGGAATGAAGTATTTCAGTCTCTTTTAATATCCAATTGCATATATGAATTGAACTATTAAAGGAAGAAATGCAAAACTAACTTTGAATGTATTTTAATTCAGCACAAAACTTGTATTTGAAATAATGCTGAAGACATGTCTGCCCAAAGAAGGAAAGTGAAGCTTGAGGCCCCCTGTTAAAGCACAAAAATTGAGGTGTGTCTTATGGTAAGCATCACTGCCCAGCCTATTGCTCTAATTGTGTTAGTCCATTTATGTGATCTGCTAGTGGCCAGAGTCACATAAAAGAAGCCAGCTGCACCTTCCCTAGAATAGCATCACTATTTCTGGCACAGCCGGCTGAAGCCTAAGGCACAAATTTAACTGGTGATTGGCCCTGAGCCCAGAGCTTACACAATGTGTTACAATCATCAGTCTCCTCTTGATCTTCACATTTCCTTACTTTAAAGCAAGACACAGGCTCTTTCTCCCGTCCCTTTTTCTTTTCTGTATCAAGAACAAGAGGGTAGAGCATTTGGATCTCTGAGGTCCATCCAAACTGAGAGGAGATAGTAGTTCAAAATGATGGGATGATTTATCCCAAGAAAGATGACATAACTTACAAGTCCACTGGACTGATAAAATGATGCTTCAGGTTTCCATCTGTCAACAGTAAATCTATTACAAAGGAATTAGGTAAAAAAAAGAAGCTTGGACAGTAAGAGACTAAATTAACTGATTTTAAATTAAGTTAAAAGACAAAAATTCGTCTATATTTGAAGCTCCTGATTTCAAAAGGTGAAATTCTGCGAAAGTAAAGGAGGTAACTATCAAATGCTGAAGAGATCAAGAACTTAAATATGGAAGAAGTGTGACAATTCTTTAAAACAACACTCATGCACCTACCCACCTGTTCCCATTAACCTGGCTGAATGATCACCTCAAAGTATAAGCAAAGAAAGAAATATTATGAGTGAAATATATTAGATCTCAGACGCCAAATGTTTTAGAGCTATATGAGAATTAGTGAATTCAAGCTCAGTTAGTGCTTATAAATGAAGGGTTTTTTGGCCAAATAAACAAAAAGAAAACAGTGAGAGGTGAAAAAGAAAAAAGATAATCTATCTAGGCTTACAAAGCTCAGTAAATATGTTTGCTTTTGGATTTCAGTAAGATTAATTAATATTGCCCACTGGCAAAATTTGAATGGCTAATCAAAGGGTGGCTAAGGCAATGGGCAGCAGGACAAGTAAAGCTGCTGTACAGTCTGAAGAGCATGGTGTAGCTGTACCTGCTAACCTCTCAGCTGGATTTTTTAAAGAACTTGCTTATGATAATTCAGAAATACATTTCTGATGACTGTACCCACTTAGTGGTATTACTGTGTAATTGATGAGTAGCAATCATAATAGTATCAACCATAATATTATATTCAGGAATTGTACTTAAGAAGTTCATTTAGTGGAGGTGCAGAGGAGAGAGAGAAATAGTAATCCAGAGAAAAACAGATATGTAAATCTACCTTGAATAGAGAATAACAATTTAAAGGAGGGGGAGACATGTTTTGGTTTTATTTTTTAAATGGGTAGAGGTAAATACAGAACAAAGAAAATAGGATAAAACAAGATGACACTTCTAAAGGCAAAGTATACTAAACTAATGTGATGTCTTTCCTTGATAAGTCCACTGATTGCTTAGGTACAGTGAATTCTGTGGTTCTTATAAGTCTGTGTTTTAGCAAAGTTTTCCATGCAATGCCATGTGGAAGGTTGTTGGTTTCAATGGAGACTGATAAAGAATGCTAGCAATGGCTAAAGATGAATGGATAACCTGTTGTATTGAAAGTGGTATGGATAGGTCAGAGGGATAGTATGAGCTAAGGATTCATTTTGGAACCTTATTTTCATTAATGGCTTTGTTCAGAGGTAGCACAGTGCGCTTTTATAACTGCAAAGTTACAATGGTGAGCAATTCTGAAATGAACAGGACCTAAATGCTTAGACTGTTTAATGGGGGTTGTCTTTACATTCTTCCTGGTGTTTGCACGTTCTGCTGCTGTGACAGTTCACAGTGTGGCAAAGTGTCACACCAACATGCTGTCAGTGACCCACGTCTTTTAAACTCGCTTTGCAATACCTACTCCTTCTGCCACAAAAAACAGGCTGAGGCACCTCCCCAGCCCTTGAAACAGGCAACTCACCTTCTGAGCTTCCTCTGGCTCTAAGTCACTTGTAATTTACTGTGATCTTTGCTATTCTCCACAGAAGAGCTGAATGGGGGCCAGGATGGTGAATGTGGAACTGACATTTCTAACCAAAGTGCATTTCTTCATCACCTATTTTTTTTTTGTGATGTCTAGAATAGGCTTCCACTGCTTCCTGTGTTGGGATGTACATATTATAGAGCAAGGAAATAGTGAAATATATTTTGAAAACAGGTCTATTAATCTCTAATCTTCCTTAAAGGGATATGTAACAGCTGGTATGCTGATGACAATGGAAAGATAAAAATAAACTGGGCTTCAAAACAAAACAAAAAAAATGCTGACTTACTTTCTTTTGAGAGGTTGTATCTAACAAGTTTTTCTTTTCCACATAAGGAGGATTGTTGCAGGTGCTGCTTGTACAAAACGTGACAGCTATTATTAGTGTAAAAGAGGCTTTTATGTGGTAGAGTTCATGAAGAATGTAGATTGATGACATCTTTATCTCAGGAAGTATAGAATCAAAAGTGTAATCCCAACCCACAGGATTTTTCCTTCTCTATACTGCTGATAAGCTTCTGTCTTGAAGATGTTATCATGGGAGATTTAGATGACTGCTCTGTACTTTATAAGTAGTGGAATGGACAGCAAGGCATTATTGCAATAAATTTTAATACATTTTAAAAAGTGGCGATTCGGGATGGAGTGTTGAGGATTCAGTAAAATTCAGGTTGTTATCATCAAAGGCATTGTTTTGGTCTTTTCAGAATCTGCAGTGTATTGTCAAGTTCTGTGAATTCATCAAGAGTATTGTGCTATTTGGTTTCTTCTCTTCCCATACCAGCTCCAGGAATTATAACAGAATGTGATTGTTATTATAACTCTTATTTGCTTATTTATTTATTTAATGTGAGTGTTTCCAGTGCCTGATTTCAGGAAGGGGAAAAAAATCTAGTTAGAAATCTAACTGTGGTATAAGGTAAAGAAAAAAAAAAAAAAGCATATCTTTCTTAGCTATCTGCATTTTTAAAGTAAACATTACTGGTTTTGGAGTACTTAGTTTTGGATGAGACTAGCAATATTGACTTTACAAAGTTATAAAGCTTAAAAGTATAATATGTTATTATGAAACATAATGAGAAAAAATACCCCAGGGATCTCCCATTCCTGTGAGTAACTACTGGGTGATGTGACATCATAGGCATGAGGTGGAGTAGCCACATCTCAGTGCCCTCTTACGTGAGGAGGGAAGACGGCAAGCAACATCATTTGCTGCATCCATGGTTAAAAGCTGCAAGGCAGGGCCATATCCAAGAACCAGTAAATGTCAGAGAGCTATGCAATGTTTCTGTTCATCTCTACATTTTTATTAGGTATATGCTTTGGAAGAACGTTCCCCAATGTGAATATTGGCTGCACCATTTTTGCTTCTCAGTACCCAATCCACTCTTTAGGTCCTGCAAAACCCACTGCTCTGCTCTCTTTTTCTTTTGAGAAGGTCTAAAACACAAGTGGTGTCACTGGCTACATCAAAAATGCATTCATAGATGTGTGGGAAAGAGGATGGACAGAGGAGGACTGACATGGCTTTTACTTAGACCATAGGTTGCTCTAGTGTTAGTAGCACCTGCTTTCTTGATGAAACATAAAAATTCCAATGTTTTCTTGGAGTTACTGGTGCTAATCATTTGTTTATGGGTCATGGTAGCCCAGCCCAGAGATGCATCTTGCTGCTAATTGGGTATTTGAACTTTAGCTAACCAAGTACATGTTCCAGTGCAGACTCCTTACAGAGGCATCAAAATGGATTAGAGCTGAGATGCCGACTGTTGGGGGCAGGGGGCAACAGAAGCCCTTGATCACTATATGCCTTTGCAGATTTCTTCAAGAAAGTCAGCTGCACTAGAAACTGCTACTTGTTAGAGCTGATATGCATGTCATTTGTAATACTCAGTGGAAATACACATGATTAACCCATCCCTCCCTGCCGAGTTCCTATGGAGATGTTCAGCAATGATTACTCCCCATTACATCAAAGTGGTTTTATCAGTTCCACAGTTGCTCAGCTGTTAATGCTAATTTTTACAGTTCTGTTCATAATCTGCACAATTGATGCCATTGATTGGCACTGAAACTGAGTCATCTGAATATGAGATGTGGAATAGACTTAGCAATACCTGAAATTATTCAGGTAGCAACCAGCTCTGAGGGTGAATATGAGATGATTGTGTATAGACAGTTTCAAAGTGGTAAACTTGGGATAAAATTGTCAAAACATCCTGGACTGTGGCTATCTCACTGGTGATCTTTGAAGCAGGTATTAAAAACTTGACACAAGTGATGTTTCTATTTTCTTTGGGATTTTTTTCTCCAGTTTTCATAGAAGAGAAAGAAATTTTAACAACTGTGTCGTAGTGAATTAAGATTAATACAGGCTGAGTCAAATCCAATGTTAATTTGTACAGAAAAAATTATTGTGTTGTATTATGATTTAAGTGTATGAAGCACAAAAATTTTATGGAAAGCCACAGACAGCCTTTTTATTTCCTCTCTGTAAAGAGCAGGATAGTCTACTCTAAGGCGTTCATTTATGTTGAAGATATGGAATGGTCATGGCAAGGATGGTGCAGTGTAGTTTTTATTGTTTTTCTACATCAATTTACCATTTTTTTTAAAATTTCTCATTGCTTGATTGTGACTCCATTTTCCTATATGAGAGACTAATGCTACAGAAATTGCTTCTTTATTTATCTTTGTGGAATAGTTGTATCTAGATAATGCGGGTTACAACGTAGCTAGAGTTGATTTTTAGCTTTGGGGGACTTGGGTAACAAAATCTGAGTGGAACTGAGTGCCCCACCAGTATGAGCAAGCATGAGCAGTTTGTGGGAATGAGCCATAATGTCCACCTGTGCTCTCAGTCCACATGCCACAGTCCATGCTAATATCCTCAAAAGCACATCTAAGCCACCATGACAGAGGAGGAAATGCATGCCATGTGTAAAACCAGATTAGGTGGGTTTGTAATGAAAATGCAACGTTTAACTATACGCTGGTGCAATCTCAAGCAGGCATTTCAAGTGATAACAGGCTTGTGAATGTCCAGAGGCAGATGAGAGCTTGTTACAGCTACTGTGATCATTTGATTTCTTGGTTGCCTGGGTTCTAAGAGTCTGCAGCCATTTAATAAAGTAATAGTAAAACTGCTGAATTCTTAAGAATGAGAAGGAGAGTTCTCCTTACGTATGAATGAAATTAAATTTAGAAAAGAGTGTTTAAAAAGTGACAATAGATTTTAGCAGTCCCATAATCTGGTAGGGGGCACAGGATGTGACACCATTGCACAGCAAGACCACTGACATTTTTGTGGTATGTTCAGATAATTTCTGTATTTACTAGTTGGCTTTCCTTCATGCTTCATTTGTTTTAAAGAACTATATGTTTTTGGAAGTGAATGCTAATTGTTGCCCTGAAATTTCATGGAGCAGACATCCCTGCTCATAGCGGAGCATGGACTGCTTTCTCCAGATGTGTCCTTTCTTATTTCCTGAATGTTCTGCTTCTACCACGCTTCACAGCACTCATAGTTTTCCTTTAGAAAGACAGCCTAATACAAAGAATGTAGGCGGGTATATTTTTCTTGCAAGCTCACTTTTTTTCATTGCCTGGCTGAAAACTAGCTAGCCTGTTTCTGTACATTATGTATTCTTCCTCTCTGCTTAATTAAGTATCTCTTGATTGAAAAAGCAGCTGCTCCAACTGAACACCCTGTACAACCTCTCTATCTTCTCCAGGAAGGACTGACATCATTCGCAAAGCTCCACTTAAGCTCATAACAGAGACAATGAAGCAGATAAATAAGGTTCCAGCCTTAACTTCCAGTGTTTTTTGAATACTTTTAAAGCCTGGGTAGAAATCCCTTGGGAGGATGGAGTCAATGTGGCATAATAACTGCTGTATTACAAATACACAGTTGAAAGCTCCCTATATTTTCACCAGTTTTCCAAGCGCAAAATGTTCCCTTCCTGCTCATGCCCAGAAGTGTTCCTGTTTTCACAGAACTGGACATCTTAGGTCCATGTCAACTGATTTTATTTTGGTTTTTAGAATCCCAAACCAAAGATTTTTGAAAGGTACAGCCTTGCTGTTGCCTTGCCCACAATGTCAGCCAGTGCTGCCGCTTTGGGCACTGCCATGTTCCCCGTCTCCCAAAGGGATGGGGCATGCCTGTGACTGCGGCATGTGGCTAGTGTCCCGCCCTGGGAAGGAGAAAACTGAGGGGGTTTTGTACTTGTAACCACTCAGACTTTTTTTTTAAAACAGAGTTTTGCCTCCTAATGGGTTAAAATTTATATTTCTGCTTTGTCTCTTTGGATCAATGTATTTTGCCTACTTTTCACAGCAGTGGAACGGCTTTGGCAGAAGGGACAGTGAGGAGCTGACCTAAAGCAATAAAAATCAAGCTTGTCTGAGGTGCAAGTAGGCTGAGAAGACTCTTAGTTTCTTGCCCCTCTGCTGAGATATGTAGGTGTCTCAGTGATTGTACAGTGGGGTAGACAAAATTATTACTGTAAAGCACCGGTCACTGCCCTTTGCAGAAAGCATTCAGAAAATGAGACTTTTGCTCAAGAATTTAGTTACTTAAAGACCTAATTTGACACCTGTGGAGGGCAATAAAAAGTTTCCAAATAAATACAATGGATAGTTCTTTACACCTAGCAATGTACACCAGCTCTATGCTGTTTAGCAGCCAAAAAGGAGAAGCGAGCATATAGCTTCATCAGTGTTGTGCATTAATGAGACGGGATTAGGAATGAGATTGGGCAAGTATTAACATTTAGACACATACAAAAAGTGATATACCTTTTAGTGTGGTAACACAGACTTAAACTTTTACCAGCAATTGCCTCTGCAGAAATTATGTAAATGTGAGCAACCTCTGCATGGATGGGTGGGTGGTGTCGTGGCTGAGCTGCTGCTGGTACCCTCATTTGCAACCTGTGTCCTGCGTGGAAATAAAGAGTGCTGCATGCAGTTACCTGTTCACCAAAGAGAGGACACTGTTTACCATGCTAATAATTTATTATTTCCAAGGCAACTAGCAATCAGTATCACTTACAGAATATTTCCTCAGTATGAACTTTGTGTTTTGTATACCAAATGAATCAGACTAAGGGAAAGAAAATTGTCTGTTAAAGAAATACAGTTAGATTCTTATTAAAATGTGATATATCATGTTGAAATCAGTGAAAGATCTCCAGTCTGTGCATAGATTACTGGGTTCCATTATTTTATTGGCAATGACATTTATACTGTAAAGGTCAGTAAAAAAAAGAAATCAATGCATCTTAAAGGACAAAAATCAGTAGTAAAAAAAGAAACCCACTGAATTGAAAATCATGCTTTTAGAAGCAGGTGTTGCTATTAGTGCAGCTGAAAAGGTTCTACCACTTTTTAAGGGCAGAGTGATTTTCACGAGAAGGGAAATAATTTCTCTAGTGAAGTGTATGGAGAGAAAATCCAGTAACAATCCCTTTGAAGACAAATAAATGGAGCCGGGTTCTGAATTTTTAACATCACAAGAAGATGTGCTGCCTTTTTTAATAATGCTTTAGTCTGTGTGATTTGATTTGTTATAGTTTGTTTATATATATTCAGAACGTATACACTTTGAATTGTAATTTGGGAAGGATTTCCTAATAAAATTAATTTTTCCTTATGCACTTTTTTATTTTTTAATGCTAAAATGCAGTGGTATTAATGAAACTGCATTGCTGGCATATAAATGCAAAATGGCTAGATGGAAAGGGTTGGGTTGTCTGGGATTTTGAAAATACAAGCTGATGTGACTTACTAGCATATTGTGTCTTGGGTGTAGGTAAGGCAGTGTGCCTTCTACACCCATTAACATGCTGGGTTAAAATCTGCGGGGCTATTTACATAGTGGCTAATACCTTCCAAATCCTGGTTTACAGAAACCAGTGTGGCATTAGAGGAAACTAATCTTTTGTTCTAGAAATAAGCTTATCTGAAAAAAATGAGGCAGTCTTCATGCTATTTCAGCTGCAATTGTCCTGCCAGTGTCCCTTTTGTAAAAATGTTGACATCGCTGTCAAGTGAATATCTTTCATCTGTCACAGATATGCTTAAAATTTGTCATGAGTTTGCATGAAAGTCACCCTAAGGGAACTAGAAGCCTGGGATGCCAGAATTTTTAAGGTCAGAATTAGAGTATATTGCCAATATTAGAAAATTAGAATCATTTACTTTGGAAAAGACCTTTAAGATTGAGTCCAACAATGAGGAGGACCTCTTTTCAATATGCTGCCCTTCAGACAGTTCTGTCACTGTCACACAAAATGGCTCTGAGTTTAGCCTGGCAGGAATTCATCCCATATTATCCACAGATTTTCTGAGCTGACATGTGACTTGTCTTGTGGAATGAATATCGAGAATTATGTATTTCTTGTTCAGAGAACAATTTCAAAAGACAATGTTTAGCTGATTAGATTAGAAAAATGAACGAGCTGAAAATAGTAAAGCATGAATAATGCCAAATTCTCAGCGTATTGGAATTACTACAAAAGTATCTGCTCAGACTATCAAAAGGTTTGGGGGAGAAGTAATTCTTTTTTCTGTCTATGCTCTCTTTGCTTTCTCACTAGTAGGGTTAAACCACCAGTCTCAGGGCTAAGCATTGTTATTATTTTCATATATTTACTGGCCTCATTTTGTGCAGATACGCAGGTGAAGATGTTACAGTTACCTTTCTGACACAGAGGTACTAGGAGGAAGTAAACAGAACAACAGTTGTTCTTTACAAATCAGATTTGAATCACTATGAAAGTAGTCATCAAAGTGCGCAGATGACAAATGCTGCGGGCAAAACCAACCCTTAATTTCTAGTCCTAAAAGGCTGTTTTCAATAAAATAAAAAGATTAACAAATGACTGCAGCCGGTATTGGGTTAAGCTCTGAATGTTCAGACTCTGGGGTTTCAGAAGATGTGCATAGCTCCAGGAATGCTTAGCATTTTTTTCCTGTCTTTTAGTTTAGTCATTGTCCAGTCTAGAATATGCTTCTTTCTTCTCCTTCACTGAAAAAGAACATGTTCTTCCTTTAGGAAGAAATAGGCTTTTAGCTGTAGTCTATGTAGTGAGAAAATGAGAGGAAAGATGTGTCTGTATAGGTGGAAATTGCACAATATGGGGTAGTTACCCTACTTGGACTTGTATTACAACTTTTTTTCTTTACCTTCCAGTACTTTTTCTGTTGTTAAAGAACACTGAATCTTAGAATGGCAACTTTCCTGTACTTCCCTGTGCCATGGGAGAAATATTTTCTGCTTGGGAATCTAATGAAACCCTGAAAAATTGAGTATTTGAGAAACTTGGTCTTTTCCAGTGAGGGAGCAAATGGGGATGGCCTCTTTGTATCTTACAAATGTTACATAGTTGGTTCATTTTGAGACAAAAATGTCTCAATTAATATTTTCCTAATAATTTAATTTCTGTGTATACTTTGAAAAATATTCTGTTAGTCTTAAAGTAATTGGAGACCACAAACTATACCTTACCTTCCATTATTAGTTGGCAGTATGTTTTCTCCAGCACCACCTTAATTCTGATTTCCATGTACCCTTTAATTAAAGATTACTTCAAGTGCATGATTAATATCACTGTTTAATCAAGCTGTGACATGTAGAGGGGAGTTTTGCCATTTGTGTCTCTGTGAACTGAGGTTCTGTTGAATTCAGAATTCTTCAATTTTTGTGAATTCGACACAAATAATTTGTCTTGAATTGGAGGTATGATCTATATATGGCAATTTGAATACGGTTTCATTACAGGGTGTGTTCCTTGTAATTAATTTCTCATTAAGTCACCAAGAGTATCTCTGTCTGCCTTTGTGCAAGTGGTTGTAGCTCCTAAAGGGTGACTTTGACATGAGAAAGTGTTCACAATATGAAGACAAGTTCACAATTGCAAAAATGATTACTGGTCTAATTTTTCTTAATTTTTCTTTTTGCCTTTTGCCTCTCTTTGTCCAGAGCTAGAAACTAGTATTGTAGAACCAAATATTGAATAGTTTCAGATCTGCATTGGAAAGTGCTATCTTCTACCTGTTGATGAAGCTTGGTGAAATATTGGGTAAGAAATTGTACTTTGCTACTCACATCATAGCATGACAAAGAAATCACAACAGTTCCCTCTCCACCTGTCCCACATGAACACCCACTTCTATATTATGTTAAAAAAATTATTCATATATACTACACATGTCTACAGGGCTTATGGCTAGGGCACCTTTACAGTGTTTGTACTTCTGCTCACTTAAATCACAAATATCTTCCTCATGATTATAAAAGTTACCAGTACTTTTGAATTTCATATAATAAACTTGAGTATGAATTTCAAATATATTAAAGATTTACAGTAGCTTCATTTAATTATTTATCAGCCTTCAAATGTTTGTACCAAGTAAAAAGAAAAGATATAATGGTGTGATTGTACCAAAGGCATCTTTCAAATTTTAATGGGTGCTTGTGGGAGATCATATCATTTCACATATTAAAAGCTTGGCCTATGAGAAATGAATTAGTTTTCTTGACAATTCTTAGTTACCATGTTCATTTAGTCACATTGGAATGGTTTTTCCTGACTTTAGAAGATGTCAAGGGTATTATGAGTGTCTGGCATTACTATTTTATCACTCTGACTATGAGCAAAGATAAGTAAACAAAGTAAGCTCTTTACTCTTGTTGCATATATGTGAGTCCATTTCTTTTTTGGTGTTTACTCCAGATAAGGCTGGTGGTGTTTATACTTCAGAGAAGTTGATATAAGACATGATTTTTTTCTGTGCCTCTTCTAGTGATGGCTGTGCAAGTGGAAGCTAGCTATCCTGTGGCGATATTTAAAGAAGAAAGGCAGAGGGGGAAGGGCTAATCTCAACATTGTGTGCAATAATATTTCTCATTAAATCAGGTTCTAATAGTCATAGTTAAAAGTAAGTTTTTAAGTGTACAAGTACTGATACTTTTGTTTTCACTCTTAGCCATTGCATGACTGTCCCTTTTAAGGTCTAAGTCTTCCATCAGAAGCTTTTGTAAAGGATTTTATAGCGTAGTATTCAAGGTAGCTAGCCTAGCCTAAAAATAACTGCCAAATTTACCCAAAATTCTACTTCTGTGAAAGTAGGTTACATCATACCTGATTTAAACATCTGGATCAGGTTTCAATATAAGAATACATTAGTTTTGCTTTGTTACAGCGTTCGATCTCATGCAAAATCAGTATAGCTTATTGTATGATTTGGCAGGAAAGAAGTATTATTGTATTCATCACAGTAAGCATAATCAATCTGCTACTAACCTCTTTCCATGGAACTTTTCACAGCTACTATACACCTTTGGTAGGGGAGAGGGTGGAGATTGTCTAGTTCCAGTCAGTGAATTGGGGCATGTAGAGCATTTGAGGTCATAAGTAAAAGGAAATTATGACAGTTGTCAAAGTAACTTGCACTGTGTAAATTTAGTTGCCTTGATTGTGAAGAGCAGCATAATATAAGAGGATTCTTTAAAACAAGAGACAAACACCAAGTATTTCCAGCTACAAAATGTCAAATAACAAGTGGTTTATTGGACCCAGTTAGAAAATGGTAGAGAAACTAGACAACACGTTAGCTTGTATGTTTTTTGGTGTCAGTATTTTTGGGGTTGTTTTTAGGAAAATACTATATCCTTGCACTGATCTGTTTTCTGTTCAGAATCTCTAGTGCATAGAGTTACTGGCTGGTTCCCTACGTTGTTCCATCCCAAGGAAAGAAATACAGAGAAAACACGCTTCTAAGTCTTTCTTGGTCATTGTGCCAGAAAGGAAAGATGTGTTTGGAAATAAGAGTTCAAACTAGAAACAAATACAAAATCGGACATAGGCTTTTGAAACTTTTCCAACTTAATAACTCTGCTAGAAAGTCAGTCATTTTATAGATCACTTGCAGACTGTAATTCATTTAAATCAAAATGTTATCCAGCGACTAGAAACAAAAGAATTAGTCTTGACCATCACCTGTTGTGTATTCACTGGTATGATTTTGAATGAGGCTGAACAGGTATCTTGTAAAAATCTGGAAAGGAATAAAAGTCTGGCAAAATGCTTAGCTCCAGGCAAGGACATTTTATTGCATGGTTTTTACAATACAGCCCAATAAACTTTTATTTTATCTGGAATTCTTATTATAAACAAGATTGTAAGCTATGAGACAAAGAAGAGATAGCACACCCAAATACTGCTTTTCTAATAATCATAAAGGAAGGAAAAATGTGGATGTAAAAAATATGCTATTAGAGGCACATTAAAAAGAACCCACCTTAATTTATTTGATCATGTGTTAAGTAAAAATGAGGGTGAGGTGTTCTCTATTTTGGTTTAATTTAGAAATGTGAATATGGTCAGTATTATTTCATGCATCCTTTCATAGTGAAAGGTAGACTGTATCAGAGCTTTTTGTTTTCATCATTACATTTGTGGTAATGTCACTTGTATAAAATGGACATGAATACAAATAATTGTACTGAAAAGTGGCATATGTTTTCCTGGATGACAAAATAAGAATATCTTGCTCTTTGCAAGATTTAGATTCCCTTAAGTGAAGAGACATTAAAACCGAAGACCTTTGGAGATGTTTTACTGCAAGTGTTAGGGGAAGGCTTAATGCAACATGGACCACAGTAAAGCAAGTTGGTGTGTGAGTTGCTGTATGCTTCATGCAACTCAGTCTTCACTTAGTTCTTTTCCTTTCATGTTTTAAACTTAAGTTTTCTGAGCAGGTTGTAGGGATCAATTGACTTGTTGAAAACCTATAAGCCAAAACAAACCCACTGGTTTTTTAGTGTCTTCAGTTTTTCTGTGTCTTCAAATGGCTTAGCAGTTTCTGGAGAAAGAGAGTTTTATGTTAATGGAGATCAGTGCATCTTCTCTGCCATTGAGGCTGAGTGGATCAGAGAGGGTGATGATTTAAATGTCCAGTTTTGACACCTCTAAAGAATGGAGCAGTGGATATTCCTCAGGTATTTCAGTATGACCATAATTTTCATGGCTTCATCACAGCTATATTGCTAGGAATTCTTGTGACTGAAAAGCTGAAATTCTGAGTCAGGGTAGGAGGGTAGGAGCATGGAAAGTAGAAGTCATTTGTCAGCAAGGCTTCCCTTTGGAACACAGTGGGTATTTGCTGCTTTATCTAAACAGGGAAGAAAGTGTGCTGTGGAACAAAGCTAGTTTGTTAAAATTGCATTTAGTTTTATGTGCATATTTTTATGATCACCGCAGAGATTTTCACACTCTAAGTCCTGTCACTGTCTCAGTGTTTACTGTTTCCTCTGTGGTGTTTGATCCAGTCAGCTCTCTAGCTCTGACATCTGTCTTGGTTGCCTGTAAAACACATACATGCCTGGAGTATGATCTGAATGATAAATAATGGGAATAACTGCGGTTAGAAGCAGTTATTATGAAATCACAAAACCACTGAATATAACACAAGCTTCCATTTAAGCATTTGCATACACATGTACAGAAAGTGAATTTGTGCAAACACAGATAATCTAATTGATGTATACTTGGTAGGATGTGGAGAGGAACACATTGGTTTGAATAAAGAAAAACAAAATTTATGACCGGTATTATTTGTTTAAACCCTCCAAACACCACTTTCGCAAAAATTTACTTTTGTGTTGTTCACACATGCTAAATATTTATATACTGCTGTCCTAAATACTAAAATATGGAATCATAAAGACTATGTAGAGATCTAACTTGATGAGGAATGTATGCATCTATCAAGAAAGGTGTCGTTTCATATTGTAAGATTGTTTGAAACATAAAAGGTGATTTTATTTGTTTAGTCATCTGTTTAGCTGTGGGTCAAGGTCTCACAGCTGGAGCATTTGACATCGAAGCAATTAAACTAAACAAACCAGTAATGTGTAGGGATCTACTCCATGAAGCAGTGCTGTGCAAGCACTATGCAATGAAGTCTTACTACATTTCATTTGTGTCTAAGAAGTTAAAACCCTTTTCAATTTACTTTCAGCACTGTTTGTTTTTAATATTAAAGATACCTGAGGGTCTATAAATACATACAGTTAGGTTTGAATTTTTGCTGCTGTTGATTTCTAAGTGGGATTTTTGACTTTTCTTTTTCTCATTTTCATTGGTTTCAGTTTACATTTGACTTATTAATAGATACTGACTGTTTTACTGTACTATGAAGCATTTACTCTATCTTAGGTTCATGCAAATAGTGCACAGGAATCTTCTGAAAATTAGGCAAGTTTAGAACAGCTTATGCTTTTGTTTATAATAATTTTACAACTAAGGTAGATTGCTGACTCCACTGACTCTGACTCCTTTAAACAAGTGGTGGGCTTAGAAAATTCCATAGTCTTCAAATGTCCAAGTATCTGGTCTGAGTACTTATGTTACTTTTAGAAATAAGATACAGATTCTTAAATGTATTAATGCTTTTTAAATTTTTACTTGCAGGACTAAACATACTAAGATGCATTGGAAAGCTTCTTGTCCTTTCATGGCAGTGATTAACAATAATATTTGAAGTACATGACATGGGTTTAATTATTCATACATGAGTTTTGCTGTTAGTAAAGATATTCATACTGTAAATTAACTTGGAAATAAGTACATGTTTGACCCTTATCTGAGTTGAATAAACAAACTCTGTACTAACCTACAAAATGATCTTTGTGGCTCAAACCCTGAGTCACGGAGAACGGCACAGTTGTATCTTATGTTAGAGCTTTTTATGCTGAACTTATTCAGGGAGTAAGTGAAAATCCTTAATCTTTAAATGCTGTTATTTTGGTTTTTACTAGCTGAGATTTGAGGAGCACTGAAGAAAGTAAGGACTTCTAAAGACATCAATTGAAACTCGGTAGTTTCCACTAGTCTTGGGCTGAAGTGTAGCAGTGCAACAGTCACATTTTGACACAGTGAATTAGCATAAAACTCATGATCAAGATCAAGACTAAGTGGGTTGAAGCATTAAAATGTGTTGAAATTTGAAAGAAAATAATTTCTCTAACCTGTTACCAAAGTTTTGTGCTGATACAATGAGTGGCTGCTATTATATATTCTGTACCTGGAGTCATAGACGTCACTTAAAGGCATCATTGGTTAGAGGAAAAATAATGACTGTGTCAAAATACAGGAGTGTAACTACAGGGGAGGGAATCAGCAGCAGCAGAAGATGATTACAGCTTGCCTCTTAAATCAGATAAAATTGTTGTGCAAATGTCCTTTGCAATATTAATAATTTAAGATGCAAACTGTGTTTAAATGCTTGGGGAATGCTAGAGCTCTTAAATATCATTCTAGGTTAAATTGTTTGTTATTTATGTTTCCCTTGAACTGTCAGTAGTCTCTAATATATGTATGCTGGTTTGTTTCCCAGTCTGCCAAGCAGAAGAGGTGTTTTGATAAACTCAGTGAGACTTTGGTCCTTTGAACTGAAAGAGAACATTATGTAATGGAGTTGATGGGTTTTGTCTTCTGAGGGGAGAGTTTTGGCTGCTTCATGATGCAGCCCTTCAGACTAGACAGTTAAATGCCATTTTCTGTTAAACCCAGTCGATCATGACCTGCCCGGCCTCTGAGCTGGAGAGCTGTGGCTGGTAAGGGAGACTCCAATTTTGTACAGTTCAAAAAAGGTTTATTCAATTTTTGTTTTAGTCCAAGTGCACACTGAAAAACAGCTGCATTGTGTGATTGGGAAAATGGGGAACGTGTGTAACCTCATAGACAAAACATTCTGAATACAGTTGTTTAAGACTTTTTAATACAAAGCTACACATATGCATGATCTTGTCAAAACACAGGGACTTTTCCTCTTATTGCTTGCAGTGTATTCTGTAGGGGGCTGTCTGTTAACTTAAAAGAAGAATTGGCACAGTTGCATAAAAAGAGATCAGAGCAGAACTTACAAAACTCTGTGTATCATTTGTAGCTGTCAAATGGTATGTGCTTGTCTTCTCCTTAGTTTGAACTCAGCATTGATCTTGTATCTTGCACTGTTCAAAATCAAAATCCTGTCAAACAGTTACAAATTTAATATATATATATATATATATATATATATACACCAATGGGCTACCTACTAAACTTACAAAATTAAATATGACTACCCCTGTGGAAGTTTGGAGCTAGTAGGGGCTTCATGTCTGATTTTGATATGATCTGTCATGCTGGCCATGCTAACACAATTGGTTTCTTTCCTTGAGAAGCAAGTTCATCTTACACTTACATAGAGTACCTATTTTAGTTCTCTATTTTGGCTTTGGGCCTTGATGGGCTGTGGGACAGAGGTGGGCTGGGATGTGGGTAAGAATGGAAATAGAAGCTGAGGCAGGGTGAGGTGGCCAGGAAGCTCCAGAGGGGCAGGATCAAGGCAAGGACAGGGCTCATTAAAGAAAGCAGAGACTGTGCTGGTGGGGGCTGGAGATGGCTTCAGAACTTGAAGTACGTGAGGTAAAACTGTCTGTCTCCATGATTTGGTCCTCGACATAGGAAGGACGTGGATCTGTTGGAAGGGATCCAGTGGAGGACCACAAAGAAGATCAGAGGGATGGAGCACCTCTCCTATGAGGACAGGCTGAGAGAGCTGGGGTTGGTTCAGCCTGGAGAAGAGAAGGCTCTGGGGAGACCTTATAACAGCCTATCAATATCTGAAGAGAGCCTACAGGAGAGACGGAGAGGGACTCTTTGTCAGGAAGCGTAGTGACAGGACAAGGGGCAAAGGTTTTAAATTGGAAGATGGGAGATTTAGATTAGGTACTAGAAAGACATCCTTTACAGTGAGGGTGGTGAGGCACTGGAACAGGTTGCCCAGAGAAGTCGTGGATGCCCCATCCCTGGAAGTGTTCAAGGCCAGGCTGGTTGGGGCTTTGGGCAACCTGCTCTAGTAGGAGGTGTCCCTGCCCATGGCAGGGGGGTTGGAACTTGATGATCTTTAAGGTCCCTTCCAACCCAAACCATTCTATGATTCTATAAAAATAGTCTTTGTGGTTCTCTGTCCACATTTCTGTCTCTCTTTGTTCAGAGGTTGACCCCTAAGCATCTGATCTAAACTGTTGGAAATGAAAGACTTGCTGCAAGAAACTTCTCCTCCCATCCCTTCCTAATCTGGGAATATCCACCACAAGATATGCTCCTTGAAGGGTTGAGAAAGCTAGAAAATAAAAATGCTTTCTTTTTCCCCTTTCACAGCATGTTTTGCTAGTTTCTTCCGTTCTCCATGCTACAAGTCCCATGGCATGTTATTTAGGCTAGTGCTTACCCATAGGCATAATTAGTTTGTATACAATAGACCAGAACAAGTGTTATATTTAACTAGGAAACTGGAAAGATTGTTTTGTGTCTGCAACCAAACTTCTCAAATCAAGTTTATTTCCAACATCAAATACTATACAAATACCCTTTTATAATTCATTTTTTTAAGAATCACATCTCCTCTCTTACCCAAAGTGGGTCCTTAGCTGCAAGGTTCTTTGTTGACTTGTGTGTTTGTTCCCTGCTGTTGCATTTAGAAGAGAATGATCTGGAAGCAAGTGTTAGGCAGAGTTTAGAAGTAGAGGTCAGACTGACCTTTCCCTGTGTCTGAGAGCTATCCTTGCTTCAATGTACTGTTAGAGCAGTAATTGAATGGATCTCACAATGAATAATAGGAAATGAATCATGCTTGTTTAATTTATTTTTTTTTAAACTCTCTACCAGCCTAAAAAGAAATTAATCTGGCAGAAGTTGCATGTATTGCCTTTTTTCCTTTCTCCTGGGTTTCTGCTTTCTCTGATTACCATGACAGGGCATAAGAATACTAAAGATGAAGGAATACTTATGAGCGTCTGCTCTGCATGCTGCACATTGGAAGTACAGCAGTTCCACACAGGGAAGAAGCACACATGGAGTCAGGAGCGTGCCCAGCCAGTTGTACACGTGTGTGTACCAGGACAGGTGACTGTGTATCACCGTCTCCCTGTTCTTGAAATGATATTGCATGTTCCAAAGGCACTGCAAAGTAATTTGGTGCTGTAGATAGGGCAAAACTGGTATTTTTCTATTAGGTCTGACCTGATTTTAGAGAAAGAGACAGGGAGAAAGAGAAGATTGATTTAGTCTCCGTATATCTGCCATATGCTGAGAGAGTATTAGTCTGCACCTGTGAGATGGCAGAGGTTGAGGAATGTGGAGACTGAGCTGGTGGAATGATGGGGAGAAAAGGATGGAGGCTGTAAAACAGCTTCTCTAATAAGCCCATGCAACACATTGCACTGATGGGCTGATATAATTTTATCTATGTTATTGCTGTTTACAGAATCCTTTAGGATGGTGACCATGTACTTTACAGTGGGTGTTTGCAGAATTATTGAGAAGTTGTTACATGCTTAAAGACTGTTTTGAAGCCGTCAGTAAGAGCTGACATGGTCAGATATGTGATGTTAGCCCCAGATTTTCAAACTTCTGCCTACATTTTTACATGTACAAGTCTCATTAAAATTAGTGGAAAGGTGAGTGCTTGCAAGCTAGTGTTGAAATGTTCAGGATTATATGTTTTAGCATGAATGCTGGACCGGTATGCTTGAAATAAGCAAAATAGGAAGGAATCATCAACCAGAGTTTGCACTGGAAACCATGGTGACAAGGATGGCATAAATGCTTCAGTTCAAATCATTAGCTAGTTGCAGAATTCCTGGACTGGGTAAGACTTTTCCAAATTAATAAAGCTTTTAAGGGGAAATAGTTCAAAAAAGCAACTGTTAAGGGGCCTTATTAAAAAGTATTTAAGCTTTAATTATTGTGATTGCTATTGTCCTTAAACAGAGCCACATCAATGGTGAGCTCTGAATATTAACCCATACATTGGGTTCTTAAATAATTAAATGCATAAATGAAACATGGAAATGAGTTGCCCATAACAACTTTCTAGGACTAGAATTGCCAATAGGTTTGTATTTGATACTACAAAAAGGGAATTTGTTAATTGGTGAGGTTGAGGTCACTGGGGACTGTGACTGCCTACAGAGCAACAGCAACGCCTGAGAAACACAGCACCTCTGGATTAGTTTTATCTACACTGATTATACTGCTGTTAGGGGAAAGATTTCCTTCCAGTAGTTTCTTGACATTGGGGCACTTACAGGAACAATTCATTTGAAATTGCACACTGAGCAGAAGTCAGTAAGGTAAAAAGCAGACAATAGTTAGGTCTTTCAAGTGGTCCAGTTTACTCTTTATTTTTACTGTTCCACCTAAAATAGGAAAGACAATGAAAGAATCATGACATCTGGCTGAGGGGAGGTTAAAGATCTTATTTTTTTCCCTTAGCAGAGAGATATTTTTTTGATATTGAAAAGCAGTTTTCAAAATGGGGACTTTATTTTTCATATTGCTGTGTTATTTTCCAAGTGGGTGTATGTAAACTTTGAAAGGCTAGGATCACACAGAATCACTTCACTCAGTGGTTTTAAGGCAGCTTTGATTAGTTAAATAAGCTTTGTGCCATCTTCACACAAACTTCACTGACTCTTAGAACTGGATGCACTCTTGAAGGCATGATTACTGAGTTTACACCATGCCGAGGGCAGGTCTAAACACCGTGGTGGAAAAGCATTGTTAGCTTTGCACTGCCAAGAATGCCAAAAGCTAAGGGGAGTGCACTGGGCTATTTCTGGGGTCCAAGACAGATGAGATATTTTTCTATTCAGTGCTACATGTAGGAAGGAAAGTGGTACCCCTTGATAACAACTGAAATCTGACTCAGTGTTGTATTGTTTTTGTTCATCTCAAATTTCTGCCAAGTTCCCAGACATTTAGCAATTGTTAACATACTTCCTTTTAAACTTTTTAAAGTAACATAGAAGTGTGTTGAGACAGCATGTGTGTGTATAGATGTAAATAAATGAAATACATGAAAATGTTGTTGTTCTTGTTTCACTTGCATCTGCTTCTGTAATTAATGATGGCATTTCTCATAGGCTTCATGGTGGATGCTGGCTCTTTTCTAGGCAAGGCTTATATCAGAAAAGTGTTGTGGCCTGATAGGACAAAATTTTAGTTGAAGTTCTTGAAAGTGCAGCAAAAGGTCCAGGTGGGTAGAAGTTAGGAACTTGCAAGTTGGATTTTTTGGTGAAGCATGCTCAAGATAACATGTAATCTGTAAAAGAGTAGAGTGGAAATTTGAGAGGGAACATTGTGAGGAAGGACACTGCTCTGAGCTTGAACTATTAGACTATCAGTTGTGTTGCTAAAAGTTTTCTCTCAAGGGTGATACAGTCTGAACAATTGAGAAGGAAGATAATTGGTGTTTTATGTGAACTTGAAAAGGTGCAGTGGCTAGGAAAGTTTGCAAGAGTACATATTCAATGTCAAAAATAAGGGATCTATATCACAGTGTTGACAAGATGGAAAGGAAACAGCAGGCAGTAAAAATATTACGAATAAAGGAGCAACAAGTTTTTTACTGACTCAGTGTATAGATATTAAAATATCTGGGAAAGAGAATGGAACTCTGCTGTTCAGCCAGAGAAGAGGGAATGAAATAAAGATCACATGGGAAAGATACTGGAGGACAGATTAACATTAGGACAGAATGTTAATGCTTGTCTAAAGTAAAATGTCTTATTAGAAAGTGCCAATTTGGTTAAAGTAATTTTTTGAGCACATATCACTTTGGATAACAAATTTTCTTATGGTCACATTCTTATGGCCAAAAATGACAAGCACAATTTTTCTGGGACAGCCTTTCCCAAGATGATGGGAGGCCCAAGCTCAAGTCAATGTTTTGTTGGATTCCTCGAACTCATATTAATATTAATGCTTATTGTGTGCAGTATTTGGAGACAGACTTGAATTGGCATTTAGCCTTCTCATTATGTTTAACTGTGTATTTTCTCTGTGCTCAAATGTCTCATTTTGCATTAGAAAAGGAAGAGGTAAGATGACCTTTATGCAGACAAAGGTTTTGCAATTCCTTTCTACCTTAAAATATAGTAGTGCTCCTCACTGATATTTATACTTGGAATTTGAAGAAAGAAAATGTAGAAAAACAAGACTGGCACCATAATTATCACCAATCTATAGTTTATGAAGGAAAGCAGTAAAGCCGAAATTGGAATTTTAGAACTCCTTTAAAGACTTTGACACCTTACTCTGTCTAGTGAGCTACTGCCAAATAAATACACAATTGAATCTTTTTTTTTTTTATTCTAGATGACAAGATTTGAAATGAAATAATAATATTTCACTCCTAACTGAATTTTAGTGCTACTTCAGAAGGGAAGGATTAATTTTAAATGCTTTCCTGGATATTCATTTCCTTTAAACTGGAAATTGCTATAATCAAAATGAAAACTCTTGACAGCAAATTTAAATGTTCGTCTTCTGTTTCTCACCATAACTTTGTTTAATAGACATCTACAGTTTACTGGAGAAAAGCCATTCTAATTCCTCACAGGAAATTAAAACAATTTCTGCATTAAAATTTCAGCCTGTATGGTGAATGAAGACTAGACTACATACTTTGCTCTGAAACAGTGCTTCATGATTTGTTTTTCACAGTTTATTGCATGAAAGTATTAGTTCAGATAGATTGCATGAACTATATAAGTAGGCTATGAAGAAGATAGATTCCAGTTATTCAATTTAGATTTATTTTTTGAAAGTGCAAGTATGAAATGATCCATCCTGGTAAAGACTTTGCATAAGGTATTTGACTAAAGCAACTTGTCTTTGGTAGCTATCCAGTAAGAAATAAAAGGTTGATGACTTACGGCAATTAAGACTGTCAGAATGCTTTCTGGTAGCAAGATATGTGGCTGTAGATATACAAATACTGATAAAAAAATCTGATAAAAAAAGCTAGCTACTGATAGCTTAGCAAACTATCTAATGTGATGTTATACATTTATACTTCTGAATTTTTTGGGTCATCCATGGAGAGATTTTCTTCTAGGACAGGCTTTTCTTAGACTAAAAATTCATTTTAGATCTGGTGTGGATTAACTTTTTTAACTGAATTCTCATTTTTAAGTATGAGTAGCCTGGAGTGGATCTTTCTTACAAGTTGAAAATGGCAAAATATCTTGTTTCCTATATAAATCCCATTCCCAGAACCCTCCCTTTCTGAGGGTCCTGCAAAACAGCCCCCAATTGTGTTCTGCTAATTGGTCATTTTTCTACCTCAATAACTCTTTCACAGCTTAGATTTCTTCCAAGGTTGTTTGCTTCCTCTACTGGAGTGACATATAACATCTCTTTTAAGTAAGCTTTTAATTTCCAATGTGCAAATAATCACTTTCTCCCACTTCATCACTCTCTTTGCTTCAACTGAATCTCTGTGGTGGTTTTCTGATTTTTTTTTTGTTTTCTTTAATTAGTTGTTGTGTGAGGTTTTATGAGTCCTGTGCATTCACTCTCAGCTTTTTGTTTGCCATTTACTAACATAGTCTATCATGTATAATCTGAAATGCATGTATTGGACATGGCAGTACCATTCCCACCATTTGCTCTCACATGATTGATTGTAACCATTGAATCATAGCTTTGATTTATTGTACGTCTGGGCAGTGATCATGGGTGATGGATCAAAATGGTCATGATATTTCAGAAGTAAAGTTCAAATTATATTTTAAAAGAATTTTCCCCTCCTTTGAAGCATCACATTTGTAATCTTCCCATAGAGTTTATGGCAAGAGATGATTATAGTAATTGATTCTTCCAGGATCCTATTAGACTAGTTCTATTTTGCCAGTATAGCTTTTTAATTAGCATTTTTTGAAATTTTCATCAAGAATTGATTTTTAAAAAGAATCACTGGTAATATTTTTAATAAGTCACTCATTATAGATACTAAATTCCTTCATGCTGTCAGTAAACAATGTAAGGGAATATATTTTATCACAAAGTGCAAATGGTTTTAATCTATCTAGTCCCTGGATATTAAAGATATTGATATTGTTTGATTTTAACATAGTAACTGAAATTCAGGTAGTATCTGATTTTAAAATTGAGTTGATGATGTTATTTTAATTGTCTCTTAGTACTGTTGGGTTGCAAATGCATCCCTGGGTAAAATTCTTGGGCTTTTTTTTTTAAGACAGACGGGAGAGGGAAATGGCAACAAGCAATGACAGAGGGGAAAGGCAGTGGAAGACTTGTGCAGCCATAGGAGTCTGTCTGGGATAGAGTTTTGTTTCTTCATAACAGCCCATAGAATGCTGTACAATAGCTTATGCTAACTGAAGTTAGCTGAAGTTTGCTGAAGTTCCAGATTAGATCTGAAATAAGGAACTTTCTGGAGGGGAAAATTCTTCTTTCAATCCATTTTAAAACATCTCTGAGTACAGCACAGCACATTGCCCCAGCCCAAGAATAACATAGGTACAGCTGAAACTTTTTATAAAATGCATTGTTGTATAAAAGGAGAAACATATCCAACTTTTAAATGGACTGTGTGGACATATACTGATACAGAAGACGGAGAACATGAAACTGCATATGTATATGCCTTTTTGCCTTATTTGATTTTCTTCTCTTATAGAAGACTGCAGCACCCTAAACATACTGGTATTTTTGCTCTTATGTGCCTCTTCTCTTCCGAATCCCCTCCAAAAAACAGAGTCAGTGTTTGTCCTCCTGCCAGAGCTACATAGACAGACTTTGAGTACTCTTTTTGATATCAAAAAAAGTCAATAACCATGTAAGATCTCTTTCTGGTACTGGGTAGGTTTGATATTTCTATGTCTGAATAGTAAGCATTACCTCAAATCTCCATCCAGTAACCTGGGAAAATAAAACCAAAATGTTTACATCTTATTCACCAATGACTCTTCCTCACTCTTAAGTGAAGAGCCAAACAACTTCGTGAACAAACATTTTTTTTCCCCTTGTGTGTTTCCATGTGTGGATCTCCTTGCTAACTACTGCTGTTTCTTAAGCCTTGCTCAACAAGCATCAGTTTCCCATGAACCTGTTTGCACTTAAAAATACCCCTTCTTGCCTGGGGAAGGAAAGAGAGCAGGAGAGACAAGCAAACACACCAGACCTATCCATAGCTTGGATTAAGTAAGTCTTCAGTGTTTGGATCTTAATGAAGATAGAATGTAAAGAGTTTCTGAGCCTTTGGATGTGTTTCTTAATGATTTATTTAAAGTAAGAGAATATTGCTTCTGTTCAGGTAAGATCTGGATAATTTACCCACTTTAAAATGTTTTGTCCTTGCAATACCCATGTGAAAAAATACTCTTAATGATTTAGATGGGGAATGGGGAAACAGCCATCCAGAATTGGATTATTATTTTCTTTTAGAAAAGTGTTAAAAGTATCAAGTTGCCTAGCAGTTTTTAGGGGAGTTCTGAAATTGTCATGAGGCATCTCTTTGCAACATGAGACTTCTAAGTAATTCAAAGAACATGTTCCTGTAAGACTTGCCAGATACTAGAGGTGGAATCATAGACCTGAAGTATTGGAAGAATCTTAAGATCTGATATGATATCTAATGTGACTCTGAAGAGTAAATAATTTTACTCCAATTCAATTTTTTTTTTCTTTCCTCATCTGCACTTTCTGTTTGGATTTGTAATTCTTCAGAGGAGGAACCCTCTCTCATGAAGTGCTAACAGCACCTATCGCTGGGTAGATGACATGCAAGTTAGGCCTCCATGTGCTGTTATTCCCCAATGAAGTAAACACAGGATGAAAAAACATGAAGAACAATGGCACGATATTTATTAAAATAGACCTTGCATACTAGGAAATTCTTTTACATAAAATCAAATGTTAGATTTTTGAAAAGATTAATTTTTCTTCCAGTAAAGTTTGGGAATTAAATATCTAAAATCAAAGTTACAAATATCATTACTTTGTATCACTTAGGCATTTTTTGATGTCTAAATGGAATCTGGACAATGTGGACATCTTTTTTTTTTTTTTTTTTTCTGGCTCATGTCCTTTAGGAGCTATATTTTTTTTATGAATATCATAATTAAAGGCCCACGTACATTGATAATAAAGATATGGAATTTAACTTTCTAATGTTAGATTTATTAAAACTGATTAAAATTAATAACTTCCAATAACATTTTATCACAATAAATCACATTTTAATACAGTTTATGTCTTTGTACTGTTGGGCATGCTGTAGCTGGTGGCCAAAATATTCAACTCTCTCTACCTGTACCTTACCAGTATGTGATGAACGGACCCAGTGTTCTCACAATTTAAATCATTGGTCTCTTCATTTGAATAGCCCACTACTTTCAAAGTTTTTAACCTAGAATTATTTTCTCTTCCACCATAGCCCAAGCATTTGGTATAAAGGTTAATATCAGAACTCAAATATTTATGTGCTTGATAATTCAGTTCCTTAGGTGTGTAATAAAAACGTGTGTATTCACCCAGTGTATGAGATTTAATAAGCACTATCATGATCAAAATCTGCTAGTACCAAAAAAATCCTTGACAGTGCTATCTTAATATTATAGCCTTTCCAAGATGGATGATGATTGCTGCAGAGAAGGGCATGTCAGCCTGAAAAGCACAGACTGATGAGCACAGTCTGATTTTGGCTACAGGTTACTTAGGATCAAGGCAGCAGGAGACCATGCTCCTGTATGAAAAGCTGGCATTTCTCTCTATATAAACTAAACATCCCATCTCCATCCAAACGGACTATTTTTGCCCATTTCTTTCTCTGTCTGGAAATGGGAGGCCAATCTGTCTTTTCTGATCTTAGTCTCTGTCAGGCAAATGGAGGAGAAGCAATGTCAAGGAACATTGTACTAAGAATTTGCACACCCTGAGCCTTAGGGCCCAAGTGAGAGGTAGGGATTACTGTGCCACTCTAGTGGGATGGGGGAATTTGGAGGTGCGCTATGGAATGTCACCTTCCTAACTGCAGTAGTATATAAAAAGAAATATACTGTCAAACCCCAAGCCTCTTTAGAATTAATTCTTTCTTGCAGGGGAATAGTCCTGGCATGATCCTAATGAGTTCTCAGCCTTTTCTGTGAGTTTGATATTGCTGAAGTGGCACAATGGATCTTCAGAAGCTGAAGATTGCTTTCTGAATTACAGCCAGGTCCTAGCCTACAAGGCAGTGGTTCTCCAAAACACCTCACCCAGCCCTGGTTCCTCTCCTTCCCCTGTCTTATAGTTGTCTTTCCCTCTCCTCCATCCTGCCATCCCTTGCTCCAGCAGCTCTGGGAAGTGTGGGAAAAGTAATGATCATGTGGAGTTGATGGCAGAGAGACATCTTTGGAGATATAGGAAAGAATCCTGGCATCACTGTTAATGAAATGTATGTTACAGGTCACCTGTAGCAAGGGGACTTTTAAGGTAAGCCAGTCTACAAGAATAAAACCATACAAATTACAAAAGGGTTTTGGGACTCTCCAGCTCCTTGCCTGGTTAAGTCCCGTTCAGGGCAGTGGCCACCCTGATTGACTTGCAGTGCTCGGGAGAGATGTGCCTGCTGTTTTACTGAATCCCAAAGGCCACCACACTATTTTAGAGATGCTTTAAACTCAGGGGGGGCAGAGCCCTTTTAGGGTGAAGGGGAAAAGGTGATTGACCATTAATGATTACATGGGAACAGTGTCTGTTGGGTGAGGATGGGGTTAAAGTGAGGGTACTCTGATGCAGAAATGAGTAGATGGGGTCAGAATCAAGTGCAGAGAATTGCACAGAAGAAAGAATGATAACAATTTTATAACTGCTGCTGTGAAGAATGGTAAATTGTAATTTTATTAAATCTCCATTATTAAATGCACATATTGAAAGCAAAAGTAGAGAGTTATCACTTTCCATGTAGTGTAATCCCTAAAAATTGTATCAGATAAATTTAATGAACCTGCAGATACAGTAATTTTAATTTTCAGTCTACCATGACTTTCAGCTGGTTTTAGTAGAGACTAAAAAGAAATTGGGCAACTTTAAGGGGAGCTTGACCTTTTTTTTTTTTTTTTGGTAGCAGTAATCAAATTCTGTGAAAACTATTAATTAGAGAACTAATAAAAGACATTCAAATCAGTTGAAGTGCAGGCTGCAACAGAAATAGGCACTGGATGTCTGATCAGTATGAGACATCAGACATTTGAGTCTATACAGACCTTTGGAAAGTCTCTAAGAAGAAGAAAGAAGTGGTATCTGTCTGAAGTCATAAAAAAGTTCACCACTGTTTTTTGAATCTCCATTGTATAATTTGTCCTTTTAACTGTTCAGTCCCAATATTTATGTAGAAAACTGCAACAAATGGCTGCTTATATCTTTAAAGGCTATATTTTAATCTTTTCATTGACAATGTCACAATAAAATTGTAAGCAAATTAACAAAAGAAAAGAAAAGGAAAGTTCAAATATTTGTCTTATAAAAATAATTTAAGAAATAAGAACTTCCATTTACTTTTTTTAGTTTTGATCTTTTAAAAAAATATACATATAATCCTGTTGAGTTGACTGAAGGGCATGCTAAATCAAAGTGACTATTTATTGCAATGGGAATAAAGGATAGGTTGGATAAAAAAATAGAAAAGGAAGAAAAACTAAGATGAAATGTCAAAGTCAGTGTAAGATAAACATCACAAAAATTAATTTGCAGTAGTGAATTATAAATCTGGAAACAAGGAAAAGTTTTTTAACAGTTATTCTGTAAACTTATTTTCATAATATGTGTAAAATGCAAATTTTAATCATTGTATAAAGTGGTTTTGGTATGATTTATGTAATTCAAACCATGTAATACAATTTTCATGGGATATTGTCTGAATACTGATATAGATATTTCTTTTAAATGTTTTTGACTTGGTCTTTTCAGAATATCTGAGTTTTTCTAGTAGTTATTTTTAAAAATATATTATTTTAAATATCAGCAAAGGCAGATTTCAAAGTGCAGGAGAAATTAAGACAATAAACCTGTACAACCCAATTTCCTTAGGATAAATCTTTTCTGGAGTCATGATATCATCTAATCCTACAGAAAGCGATACAAAGGCTACTGATAGTTTACTTTCTTGGTTTTAGGTTATTCAGCATATATCTTTTATTTTTTCAGTTCTGTGGTCAAGCTGTATGACCCCCTCATGCAGATGAGATGGAAATTTCCACAAACCCCCATACTCATGCAGTCACCTACTCACAATGATGTAGCACTGCTGAGAATGTACTCAGTTTCCTGATCAGGTTTATTTTCAGGTTTACGTTGTTGTTTTGTTACCTTTGCAAATACTTTTTCAAAACTACACAAATGTTCATTAAGTTCAAAAAGTCAAAGATTTAAGGCCAGGATATTCTGCCTCATTACATTACAAGCCATAGAATATCTCATTTTTCTTTTCAAATTAAGGTTATGAGTTCTTTCAGCTATCTTTTAGAAAACTCTCACATGGGGACTTGTAAATATTTAATCTGAATCAGAGCATCCCAAAGGAAATTGCTTAAATAAGTTCAGTTGTTTTCACTAGATTAAGAAATGTGTTTCATTTGTTTTCTGGTTGTTTTGGGTTAGATTCTGACTAGCAACATCCCTCTGCTATTATTCTGCTCACTGAAAGATTTTTCTATCAGGAATTTTATCCTTGTTTAAATTTTCGTCAGACTTAACCTTCTATCCTATCAATGAAGTAAATTGAAGCTCTTCAGTCTCTCACTATAAAGCGCACTTCCCAGACTCAGACATTTCTGTAGCTCTGCCCTGGGTTTTTAACATTTCCTTTGAAGATGGACACTGGAACACATGTTCCATGGAACATGGAACACTGCACAGCAGTGTTGAAGTAGCTGCTTTCCTTATGCCATTGACTGAAGTGATACCACATTTCTCAGCCTGCTTGATACTGCCTGCTTGCACTTCTGCTGAAGGAATGAACTCCTCAGGAGTACATGAGTCTATTTCTCTATCAGAATTAATATAATGCAGTAAAGATTGTCCAAAATAGTAACCACTGAATTCCTTTTCAATTTGAAGTTTTCAAACATGATTTAGAAAGAATTCTTTACCTTTAATTATTTATTTTAGAATGATGATTTACTGGAAGCACCTTCTGTAGCAACATCCTTTCTTTTCCCATCTGTTCTTTTGGAAGACAAGGAAAACAGGATACCTCAGCATAAGAAAGCAGTGACATTCACAGAGGACGAGAGTTGTACTCTTATTGGTGTCCCCTCTTTGGGGGCACATATGTGATTCACAGATATAGCAGGGAATAGGCCCAGGGAGAAGGGAACCTCTGGCCTTGAGTGGAATGGGAGAGAGGAGGAGAAAGCGGAGGAGGTGGCATCCATGTGGAAACAGGGAAATGGCAGCACAGGGAACAGAGTGCTGAGGATATACCTCAGTTTGTGGTGTTTTTTCCTTTCTATTCTCTAGCAGTTGCTAAAAGACTTTGCCTCAGTACTCCCATGACACTCTTCAGTGTCCAGTTCTTTCATTTTCACAATCAACCTTGGTATCTCTCTTCACATCTCTTTAGCCCATGGGACTGTGCACTTCAGTAAATCCATTGCAAATTTCAAATGAATCATTCTCCTCTTTCTAAGTAGTTTTTTTTTTTTACTCACTGCCTCTTCAAATTGTAATCAGCATACTGCAAAGTTCAAGAAGCACTTTTTTTTTCTGGTATGTTTATCCTCAGTTAACTAGTCTATATTCATTCTAATATTCCTCCTTTGGCCTCTGCACTTAAATTATACCATATTTGCTCAGGGGAAATATTTTTATTACTTGTTATTTACTGCTATAGCAGTGGAGTCCTATTATCCCTACCTGCCTCATATTTCAGAAATTTAAACAGCTACTAATTTTTTTGATAAGACTTTTCCTGATTGGGTCTGGGAAAGACTACTCACATATCTGTAGGTAAAACTCTCAACATTGCAGACTCAATAAATTTATCATTGCTCACTTCAGATGGAAATGAATGTTGGCTCTATAAGAAAAGAGCGGGGACTTATTCCACTCCTTAAAGTAAATTCAATTTATATGTTTTAATCTGTGAAATATAAAATAGAAAAAATAAGATTATATAAATTCATGTATCATTCATATGATCCCATTTTACTTGAACGAAATAAAAGAGGACATGGGAGTTGCCATATTGGAAGGGAATGTTAGTATGCCAATCAGAGATACATGAGCAGAAAGAAAAGCAAAATGTCCTTTTTTTTTTTTTTCCAAACTTGGAAGACCTGGCAATAAGGGGTAGAAGAAAGCATAAATCAGGATACTATTATAATATAGCCAGAAATTGCAGAAATGGATATTTTTAGTATTAGATTCATCCTACATAAGAAAAGGGTGAAAAAAATAGATCCTACAATATAAAGAATTTAATCAGTGATCTCACTCACAAGAGCAGTACTTCTAGCTCTCTCTTTTTCTGGTATTAAAGTACATTTTACTGGTTATTCATTCCACTCTTTTGAGCAAAAGAGCTGTGTTCATACAAACACTGAATACTTGTTTCCAGGGGTAAAAAAAAAATAAAAAAAAATTATTCTTTTTCATGCAAGCAGTAAAGAGTGTAATAGAGCCTGGGAGGTGGCTGGGATATGAGGTTTCAAATACTGTCACTAGATACGCACAGCAGTGGTTTTGGGGACATGTCAAAAGAAATGAAGTGTGAAACTGTATCTGCAACCTCTTGCCAGAAGGTTTTGAAATAAGGGTGTTTCCAGCAGTTTACATGGCTGTCTCATTCCCTGAAGTTTACAGCTATATTGTTTGCACTGTGTAGAAGTCATTGTAGTTATGTATCAGAAGATGCACCAAAATAAATATTCAGGGTGAAAAGGAAGAAGGTGCAGATGAAATCTGTTAAAGTACTCAGTGACCAAGAGCAACCTCATGATAGTGAGAAGAATAAATATATGAATAAATACCTGAATTGGAATGAACCTCTTTTTTTTCTTGCTAAAATGAGGAGATTGAGATGATAAAATAACAAAGATGTCTTAAGATGAAAAAAATCACTCAGTGTTATGTTGTCTTCCAGAGATTTCCTGCAGGCATTCTTAAGTGGTGTCTCAGAGATCTGGGTCACATTCTCCTGATGAGAAATCTCTCACCTCCCCACCCCTCAAAATTATTAATCATATTAACCAAATATATTTCAGAGATGCAGAAGTGCTAGAACATATTATGGAGTATCAAAGCACTGTTGTCGTGGTTTCAGCCGAAATTACTGCAACCAGAACAACAGATGGCCCTTCCCCCCCCACCCCCAAATGAGAGGAGAGGAAGAGATAAGGAGATGATAGAGAAGTTTAGAATGAACTAAACTACTTTAATGAAGATTTAATATTAAAATAAAAAGAAGAAAATAATGAAATGGATACAATATATACAAAACCGTATCAAGCTCCCAGGATGACAGTCCCATCACCAGCAGGCACTGGGGAAGTCCCAGACTGGACTCAGTAATGGATGGGAACTGGATTCCAGCTCTGGAGTCAGGAACACACAGATCAGGATCAAAGGCAGATGAACAGACAGGGTCCTCTTCAGTCATCAGCCATCAAAGAAAGAGAATTGAACCTCTGATCCCTCCGCTTTTATACTGAGCATGGGGCAGATGGGATAGAATACGCCAGTTGGTCAGATTTGGGTCACCTGTCCTGTCCGTTCCTCCCCACAGGTGTGACCCCTCTACGCTTTTCCATTTCTGACCCTTTTTAAGGGGCAAATAACGAAAATTGCCTGACTTTGGTTGTTATAGCAGTAAGTATAAGCAAGAGCCTCTCCGCATACCATTCTTTGGCATGTAGCACAAACATTGGCTTTATCGTCCTGAGAACAAGCAGTTTGCTCCACAATATGCTGTTAATTTCAGAGTTAGAGGAGGCCTAACTAAAATGTAAAATTACAGAACACAATATTGGTTTGGTTTTACCTCAAACCGGGACAACTGCGATTATCAGGATGATTGAACTTAAAACTAAAAGTGTCATGAACTATACTTGGTGAATGAATGATCTAGTAGAATGAGAAATGTGGCCTTTATGTGGTCATTTCATTTCACATAAGTATGTGGAAGTTATTTTCAAGCTTTAAAGAGACAGAGCTTGATGTGTTATTCCCCAGGAATAAAAACCTGGAATTCTACCTGGAATGAGGAGCAGAAGGAAAGGTAAAGTTAAAACACTCTGTATATTAATCTGAAATCCTGCCTCTGGTTCATCAAACAGAATTTTTATATCTTTATAGTAAAACTTCACATGGTTGGGTTGTTATCATGAACTCACATTTCATTTTTTCTCTGGCATTAGAATATATAAAAGTAATGTGAATTTATTAGTTATATTTTTAATGTTATATGTTCTTTTTGCTATGTTGTAGTAATGTAATCCTTTCTTAAGGAAAGGGTTCTGTTTTCCCCTTTCCAGCTATTCCACAAGAATAGAAAAATGAGAATCTTTAATGACTGATGGATTTTTGGATGGCCAGCAGTAACATATTATCCTATCCATCACGTCCTCTTCCTAGCCATTGTTTTATTTAAAGTAACTGAAATTAGCACAGTGTCTGCTACTGTGAATGATGCTAAGGTGTGCAGATTTGCCAACACCCACTAAAGAAACCTGCACTTGCATGGTGCTACTCAGCCAGAGATGTTCTTCACAGCCTTTTCCAATGACGAAATTTTTCCCAGTGACATTCAGAATTGCCTAATTTCTTTCCAGTAAATTAGAAGACATTATCTAAGGAATTAAGTTAATTAGGGTGGGGAAAAGCAGACTGCTTCATTCAAATGTTAACCTTAGGGTATATTGGACTTCCTAACTGGCCTTCATATTAACGGCTGTAATAAGTAGATGAAAATTTGTCAGATTTTGAGGGAGTTGCACTGAAGCTTTGTTTCAATGAGTCCCACAATCAAATCTCAATTTAATTTTTTTCAGGCTTATAGCTCTCATTTCATTTACACATATATTTATGTAAAGTGTGCAAATAAAATATGCAGATTAAAGCCCCTAGTGTCATCAAAGTAAACTGAGAACCCTGAATGTTTCTTGCTTTTGGATGTGTAGTTTTGTTTCCCTAGACTAAGCACTTGGGTATCTCTGAGTATAGATTTCAAAATAACTTTCTAGTCAGTTGTGACTGGAATTTTTTTGGAGACTTGTTCTGCTGCCAAATGGGATGGTTGTGATTTGTACACAAAGGACTCTTTTAGTGTGTTTGACTTCTTTTATTCAAATACCGGTATTTTAGTTAAATTTCTGTTGGACACATTAATGGAGTCAGAAAAGTCTGTGTAGCAATATGCTCCATTTTCCCATTATCCTTTTCTATAACTGAGTTTTTAATGAGGAGATGTTATTTTCCTAAGCCTGTAAACATTTATCTCTGCTGTTGCTCTATAGAAATATGGTGTAAAGAGAAGCAGAAAAGCTATTGTTACAGATGGTTGTTAATTTTGAAATTGAGTGCTTCAGTGAAACCTGAGTAATTGCTCTTGTGTCTGGGCACATATGAAACAAATCATAGGCATGCTTGTCGAGAGCAGGTTTACTGTGCCTTCCCAAAGGCCATGTATTCAGGCATGGGCACAAGCTGTTAAAATATCAGGGTTGTTGTTTGGAAAGGAGGGTTGTGCAGGAGGATTGGTTAAAAAGGAATGAAACTTTCTGCTTGTTTTCATTGCTGTTTTAAGAAAGAAGGGTTCAGATCTGGGGAGGTGGGATTATGTTCTAAATGTTTTAGGTGTTTATCTTGGTTATCATCATAGAAATAAATCACAGTGTGTAGTAGCTATGTGAACACTTATACGTTGAGAGATTCTGTATGTGCGAGGAGACTTGGCTTGAGGTTCTTCACACAAAGCTAAATACACACTCAAATGTTTGTAGGACTAAGGCCTAAAACATCTCATTTTTCAGTCCTTTAAAATGTGTTACTTTTGCTTACAGTATGATGAGTGGAGAATCTTTTGGCACTAATCTTGATACAGTGTACCGCCTCAGTGCTACCAGTTGACTTTTCAAAAATCATTACTTGTTATTCTCCAAAAGCATGGAGCTAACAGAGGAATGCCTGAGGGGATTTTAGCTGATGACAAAGATTCATGTTTTTATTCTTTAGCATGTTGTTAGTTTGTGGTTTGTTTTTTATCCTCCTCTGGGATGTTGTCATGTCGTTAAGGAACGGAGTACTTGTATTTGTCGTCATTCTAAAAGTAGTTGTCATAATGCAAATGAATAATTGGCAATTGATTTTTTTCATGTTTGCTTGTTATTGACATATTCCTACAAGAGGGATTAATTGATGGTCATTATGTGTGACATGAACTTAGTTTTTGTTTTCAACGTCCTCCTGCTCCTGCCAAGAGATTTGTTATCTCAGTAGGGATCCTTCTCATCTTGCTTTTAACAGAGAATACTTATGAACAGAGGAGTCTAAAATTGATTTTTGTATCCTTTAGCACTTTTGTGCAGAGTTTTATGGAGATTGTATCCCAAAAATCCTACTTAAAAAAATAGGAAATTAAAGGATACATATTTTTTCTCATTTTCTGAATTCAGTGCCTATCCAAAAACACACTTTGTGAGTGAAACAGCTAGCAAGCAAATTAATCTTCAGATACCACCATCCTCATTATAGTCTGATGGACATTGTTTAAGTGAAATAAAGATTGGCCAGAGGATTCTTCTTCCTGGGTTCTGAGCTCAAAATATGAACACAGTTGTTCTTAGCTTGACGAGTAGTTCAGGATGGGCTTGCCAGGGCAGGTGAGCTCTGTGAAGCTCGGGCTTCATGTGAGCTGGTGTCCGTACGGTGCCTGTAGTGTAGTGGCACAAAGCCTTACTGATAATTGTAGCCTGATGCTGACTTGATCAGAGCGCTCCATACTAATGGTGATCAGGCTCAAGACAAGGTACAGATTCAGTGTCCCTGTACCACTTTGTATTGAATGCTCTGAAAAACAAGCAATGGAGTGGGACTGACATCCACCAAAGTGACTGCTAGATTTTTCAATCTTAGAAGATTGGAGATAGTACAAATTTAACATCAGTAAGGACTTGGTTGTCCAAATTTTGAGGCAGGTTTAGAAATAGTAACCTTAAAGTGAATTCTAATCTCCTCAGTGGACTCCATCCCTAGATGGTGCCAACAACGTGAGAGCTGGCAGGTTTGACAGCCTTTCTGCTATTTGTGTGCTCAAGACACCTGACTTTTGCTTGAACCTACAGAAGTGCTTCAAGTCGTAGAAAGTTTCTTCAACAGAGAGTTGAATTAGTATTTGCTGGCATGCAGTTAAGTAGGTATAATGGCAACTAGCTCCTGTAATGTGTATTTATAGTGTATACTTTATTATACTGTACAGGTGTTTATAAAGTACATCGAGATCCTTAGCTGAAAGGTGTTGTGTAAATGCAAGCAATAATTATTGTTACCCATATAAAAGAATAAATTCTTCCTGCCAGTAGCCTTTCCTCATGGGGGAATTTAATTCCTTTATCTGCAGTAATTTTATTGCAGTCTCTCTAGAGATTGTAATGTTCAGTATTTAAAGTTGATTTAAACAAGAGGGAGACTCAGTGTGAGATCCATTTAAACCAAAGGGATGTGCTTCTGCCTTCTCTTTGCTGGACACTTAGCTATAGGGATGTAGTGAATGAATCTCATTGAAATTCTCAAGTGATTTTTGGTTTTCACTGAGTGTGAAAAGATATCTTTTGCTTCTGTATTTCAGGCATTCCCTTCACATGTTAGGTTTGTTTCAGGATGCACCTAATTGCATTTGCTTATTCTTAGTTTAGGGTTGCCAGTCTTATTTCTGAAGAATATACTTTGTGTGTCAAAGTACGATAAACAAGCTTACAATACAGTAATAGCACTTGTGTTAATGCAGACAGATTTAACAGTCTGTCCCAACATACTAAAGGGATGCTATTAATCCAGGTGTTAATTTTAAAATAATATAGCTTCAGGAAGGTGCACCTCATCTGTCCAAAAGAAGAAAGATCTATTTCCCTTATGTACTGGGTTGATAGATGTTTAGAATTGTCTATACTCAGTCATAATAAATATTAGGCTCAGCAATTTAATTTAATAATTAAAAAGAATTTAGTAGAAATAAATAATTTGTTTATACTGATATATGTAAGCAAAAGCATAGTTTCTGTCAATACATCTATTTTTGTCTCATAAGAAGAGGCACCAATAACACTGCATAGAGCCTGTAAAAGTATTTTAATGTATCAACAGCAATAGTGAGATGAGAAGCTGTTACAGCTCATTTCAGTGGTTTACCATTGGGCAAACAGTTGGCAATTATTGCACTTGGAAGAATTAAATGGATGATTTGAATGGAAATGCTATTTTTTTAGTGAATTTCCTTTTTACACCAATTGTACCATATGTCCACATTTTTTCTAACAGTAATGAATTTCCTGAGGAGGTTCCCTTTTGTGCTTTTGAATGCTAAGTGTTAAAATCCAGCAGGAGAGACCTGTAGTTGACCTTTCATGCTAAATGGTAAAAGGGCTGTTGCAGCCTTTAAAAGGCTTTTGTGCTTCTGGGCCTCCTGGGAAGCTCCAGATACCTTCAGACTGGATCAGCTGTTTCAGGTTTGAAGCATCGGTTGAGCAGAGTAACTTTTTACTATTTTTCAGTTGTGATGTCTGCCTTCTGTGATATGTTGAGTCTGAAAACATCTGTGCATGCAGCACATCAGTTTTTATGCTGTGTTCTGCCCCTTTCCCATCTGTTCAGGAGTGAAAATCACCAATACCTGTAAATATGAAAGTCCTTTTCACGTTTAAAAGTCTGATAACAAGATCGATGTAGGCAGTATAACTAACCCAAAAAAATATTCTGCAGCCATTATACAGGCTTCAGCCTTTGATATCACAATGGGTTCTGAGTAGACCTTTGCTTTTGATTAATGCTGATGCTTACATCAAAACACATATGGTATGATTTTCAGTTTCTACGGAGAAGTGGTCAAATGTCAGCCTGTGATCTAAATTTAAATGGCAAATTGATGTTTTCAAAGATTAGATTTCTGATAGCCTGCTTTATTATTTCCAGAAACCTCTGGTTTCTTGCTTTTCCTTCACCTATTGAGAAAAGGCTATGCAGCTTCTGGGTCTGAATGGCATTGTGTAGTTCCTAGTTGGTCTGACATGGTGCAGGTGTTGGAATGTTTGATCAATGTTAGTAGAATTATCCAGGAGAGAAAGGAGTAAAAAGGAGAAAAGGGGAGTCCAATGGGATCCTGAAAATTCCCAGGTGAAAATGCTGGATGTGAACTGATCTGGATGTTCATGGTGTGCATGGGCTTAAATGGAAACTGTGCTGTTCTATGGAGGAGAAAGCCATCAAGGGTTACAATGAAGAAGTACATGTGTAGTGCATAGAAATACATTGAGACCACACCTGCCTGAGGAATCTGCTGCACTGCAAACTGGATTGTTGGGAGAATGTTAGAGCGAAGCATCATTCCATGATTGCTCTTGTTTTACCCTCTGTTTATCAGAGACAGGTTATGGACCTTGTCAGAACTTCTGGTACAGCTGTTCTTATATAAGCTGGATAATTAAAATATCCAGTGTAATTCATGGATTTATTGTACTTGCTATTATACGTACTTGTTCTAATAACTGTTACCTAGTTATTGACTTCCTTTTTTTCTTAAAAAAAAAAAAAAAAGAAAAAAGGGCATAATTGAAAAAGTGTTACTTTACTTTAAACTCTGGTGTATCTAAAAAACATGAAAGGTAGAAAAGGTTTTTTATTTTTTTTAGCAGAAAGTTTTTGAAGTGAAACTTCCTTAGCAATGGGGTGACTAAATCACAGACATTGTTTTGAAATTGTGAGTTCTACTGTTTGTAGAGAAATTATCTGGCTGATAGCAATTATATTAGCACTGGTCATAGGAATGTGACGGACAGAGACACAGGAGGAAATGTGGTAGGTGGGGAGAGTTGTTACATGCTTGAGGACAGATTGTAAAAACAGAGAAAAGGATTTAAAAAAATAGGAAATATACCTTAATATTGTTTTATGTTTGCACTGAAATCCAATAAACTTTTACATTCAAATATTAATGTAGTCATATTTATTGTAACAGACTTTGTTTTTATACTTTCTGGTCTAATCACTCTGAACAGTTAAATTCATATTGTGAGTTTTTTCAGTTGAAAATTTAAGTGCTTGCTCAAAGTCTAATTTTTCTAGATGATTTGGGCTAAATAATTATATTTTGAAAGCATAAATAGTAATCTTCCCTCTATTCTTTGAAGGAAGAGAATTTTGTTATTTATGAACTTAAGAATAGGAGCTACATTCTGAAGTATGTCCACTTTCAGTTTTCTAAGTATTTCAGAGTATATTCAAATCCATCAAGGAGGTTGTTATTTGTAGCAAGAACCCAAAGATAAGATTAAAATCATTTGTTCAGAAAGTTTACAATGCAGCAAGAGTCTAATCATCAGTATGTACATCTCTGTTTCTTATACCACTCTTATAATCCTTTATTTCTTATGTAAACAACTTGCATTTGCAAAAATGAGGGACAACAGCAACTGCAAAATAAAATGAATGAAACCCATGAAACACAAGTGGCTTAGGAAACCTGGTTCAGAGTGCTTATAGGTAATCTTCCAAATCAGTGGATCCTAGAATGTGTATTTTATTCTGTTTAAAGAAATGAAATAATAAGTGGGAAGTATTCTTTGCAATTTGCAGTCAGGAGATAAACCTGCAATAATGTAGAGTGTCTTTGTACTAAATGTAGGAAATAGTCGGTTTTGTCTTCCCTTGGAGCTTAAGTATAAGGAAAAATATCCTGACGGTGTTCCTAAGATGCTGGATAAGCCAAATATATTTTTTTTTACAAGTATATAAATACTAAAATAGCGAAACTATCCAAGTCCCCTTGGCACTCTTCTCACTACTTCAACTATATCACAAAAGAATGCTCAAATAAAACTAACCCTGGGAAAATAAAAGTGTGAAGCCTACAATCAGCAAATGAGAAAACTCAAAAGCTCAGTTTCTTTCTTGATCTCATTGTTTTTCACACTTATTTACTTTTCCCTCTTACAAACGTACAAGTGAAAAGGTTGATTTGAAAATAGAGCTTGGTGATAATACTCCAGTTCTCCCAGAGTTTACTTGGTGATGGATAAGAATGAGAGAGTGTGAAATTATTTCTTGGTGCTTGAAAGCCTTGCCTTCAGCTCCAGCTTTGTACTTCAGTTTGCTTCCAGCTTTTTTTTTACCCAAAGTAAAATGTTTCCTGGCCATGTGCTGCTTCTATTTCTGTCAAGTGGGGTTAGGAACTGGTGTTGAAAAGACAACATAATGTGCTCTACCTCCTGGAAATTTCTTTCTACAATGAGCCATCCTTAAAGGCCAGCTGTGTTGAGCTGTTTCACACAGAAATAATAGCTTAAAGCTGCTTGTGTCAGGGCCAAAAATCAGATCCTATAAATATATGAAAGGTGGATGCTATGGTAGACTCTGCAAACCTTTTCTATATAAACAAGATTATAGATAATATAATAAAAAAGTAATTACTTGAAGAAGACAATAAGCTTTACGTATAGGTAGCCACATTTAGTACTCTTTTTTTTATGTTTGTGTTCCAGTCAACCAGTGCAGTGACCATCCTAACCTCCATCAGGAAATAATACATTCCATTACTCCTTATAGTACAATAAAGCCCTTTATTTATGGCAAGCATTAGTTTTGCAGTCACAATGACAGAATTCATATCTTAGCAGTGCAAAAAGACTTTCCTTCCCTCCTTGTAACTCTTATCCCTGAAATTGTCTCATTTTTCTGTTGTCAGACCTGAACATATGGTGTATCTGTCAGAGTTAGGAAGAAGGCTCTCAGCCACACAGATTCTCCCTCCAGCCAGATGTAACAGAAGAGACACAAAGTTCATTAAAAGTTTGCTTTTCTTTGAAGCTCTAGTGAATTAATTCCAACCTGATAATTTCACATGATTGTGGTTGACAGTAGAGTATTGTAAACATATCCCCTTATTATATGGTTTTACAGATCACTTTTATGACAAATGCTCACCTGAGTGCATTTTGTACAGTGTCATTTTCCTTCTGCGATGCAGGTGTTGCATCATCTTCAATAAACTGATGTTCTATAGAGAGAAATTTTCAAATATTTTCTCTGTAATTCTGCATCTAGCATGTGCACATCAGGTGGGCAATCAGGCTATTAAAAGAGAACTATGTGATTTTTAGACTTGAAAGTAGGCTACACCTTAGGCAAAAGTAACTAATTGGAAAACTGAAAACAAGGACAGCTATAGGTTGTGTAGTTATAGCAAACTGGTCTTTGATTTGTCAGATGTTCTGTAGAGAAATGTTTGACTATGATTATGTTTGGGTTGCTATACTTTTCCTATAAAGTATGAAAGAAATGGGCGCAAGTAATTATTTTATTAGTAATAGCTCAGGATAACCCTGTAATTTTAGAATCTGAGCTCTTTAATAAAAAGTCACTGTTAAGGCTGCAAAACAGAGAACACATGTCTTTTAACAGACAAAAGCATTTGTAGAATTTTATTTTTATTAAATTCCATATGAATTTTATAAGACTGCTTTTAGACTTGAAGAAAATGAAGGATTAACTAAATAAATTCATATCTGTTTCTGTGAATATTTCTGTTTGAGTTGCCATGGAACAAAGCAGAGTTCTTCTTTGTTGCATGGATATGTGATCTATGAAACGGAGGAAAAAAGACTGAGGGCATCAAACTCATTTTCTTCCCTAATACGCCAGGTAAAATAAAACAGAGCCTAACTCATTATGATTTATAAACAGATGCTCCTACATATGTACATGTATTTGTGTATTTATGCACTGATACATTTTAAGAACTGATTGCCGTCTTGGTAATGATTGTAGATAATTATTTGTGAAAAAAGATGGCATTACATAGGCACCTAAAATTGTTAGTCAGCTCTGAAAACACTGTTCTTTAGTTACCACTTCCACATCTGAATTCCCACCAAGCCTTCTCCTACTCTCCAGTGTCATATAGGAACAGAAATGTCAGCACTCAGAAGGTACAGTCATGCAATTCTTTCTAATTGCCAACACTGAATAAATTCACATTCACTTATGCCTGTGAAAAACTGACAGATTGTGCTTGTACATTTGAGCTTGGACAGTCTCTTCCATCTTAAATATTGCTTAGTTCACAAGCTGGAAGAAGTCTGAATCCTTTCCATTTTTCAAAACAGGAAATAGCCTGTTTTCCTTCGGGGAAAAATTTGTAAGAGAATACAAAAATGCTGTTCCAAGTCCAAGTAGTCTTATCACGTGCATCAAGTATTTTGTACTGGTCTACAGCAATATTTCTAACCAGTAGTTCAGCAGCTCAGCTGAAAACATAAAGTAAAAAACCTAGATATCAGCACAGTTAATCTTTTGTAACCAGCTCTTCTTTGTGCAGTGATAACTTTAGATGTTTGCACAAAAAGACAAGTCGTTACTAAACTGTAAAAAAGGGAATTCTCTTACTGCTTGTCAGGCACTGCAGTAATTTTGAAGGACTAAACATCATTAAAAGAAAAATCTTTGGTTATGTATATCACTGATCCATAAAGGGAGCATATAGTAATATGTGCTATACCACATAAAGTGAGGTATAGTAATGAATGCTAATTTACTGAATTTAAATTAGCAAAATCCAAACTAAGCTTGACAACTTTAATAAAATACTTTAACATGTAAACAATAGTTGTTTGTCACTGTCATTATTTCAACACGCTTGCAGTATTTAACAGTTATAAAAATGTTAAAGTCTTCTGGCATTTTCCAGAAATGCCTGCATATCAATAAACCCCTTCCTTTCTTCAGTGACTCGGGATTTCAAACAATGTGATAGTGTGATAACCTTATATCAAAAACCCTTATGAGTGCATCTTTCCTGATGGTGAAGCTGGCTGATGACCCTATCAACTAAATCCAAGTTAAAAAGGCAGTAAAGACTCTGCTGTTGTTGGCACACCCCTAGCTTAATTTCTATTCCTTTCTGATGTTTCTCTGCAATTCAATTGTTTTCTGAAGCTGACTTAATCACAGTAACAAGCATTTTCATGTTTGGATAAAAGTGCGAAGCTACTCAAGGTTTAACTTTCAATGCTTTTCTTTTGGATGTAGTGTTTGCTAGTTATCTTGTTGATCCTAATATATTGAACTTGTACATGAGCTAAATTCTGTTGTATCCTCTCAAGGTGTTACTTGTATCAGGTTTTATAGGGTGGAGAAAAAAGTACTTCACCTGTATATTCTGTGGCTGTACAACACCCAGGTTAGTGGTGATCTAAGATGACGCAGCAAGGAATGCTACTGACTTGAATCAGACTGGTTTTCAGTCCCCTGACTTTAGCAATGTCTGTGATATTGACACTTAGAATTTCATCAGAAGTTGGTTATTCCAGGATTTAAAAACAACAACAACAACAAAAAACCCAAACAAAAAACCAAACAAAAATGAACAGCCAAACACCAGCTGTTACAGTCTATTTTATAGAGATCATTAGAGTTACAGGAATCTGAGGAACAGGTTATATTGTGAGAATGATAAATGTACTCTTACACCATTCAGCTTCAACCACAAACTAAAATTTGATGATGAAAGCATGAGAAATGAATGTAAGAAAAGAAAGTTAAATACTTTCTTATTCAAGACAAGTATAAAGTGTTTAAGATAGAATTAAGGGCTCCTATGATATGGTACAGCTGTGATCAGGTCACTGTTAATATCGAGAGCAACTTGGTTCAATGTTAGCTCTGACCTTTCACTTGCTCTATATTTCACTACAAAATAAAAATTCAGACATTTATTATAGAAAAATGCTGAAAGTTGAGAGAGTACATTTTACACCAGCAGATTCATCAGGAATATAATATGTATGTTCCTCCATGTTAATGTCCTACCAAGTGTTAGGAAAACAGATTTATTTTATTATTTGTTTTTAAAATCAGCCTGAAGTTGAGAGACAGAGCTCAAAGGAGAGGTTTTGAAGGAGCTTGTTTGCATGATTTCCCCTACTGAGAGCCAATTATTTTACACTATAATATATCCTAATAGTGTGGGGCTTTGTGTATTGTTTTATAGGTTTACAGGTTAATGGTAACCTCTGCTTAGGTAGATTATTTATAGGATGGGAAGTGAAAAAAAAGGAGTTAAGAGTAAGGCTGTGTATATTCTGGATATTGTAATTATTTCATGGGAAAAGCAGCCATGATCATATATAAGGCAGGTTGTGGTAGAAGAGAAGTTTAGGGGTAAGTGATGCTTATTCATCTGTTCCTGGGTTTCTGCATTATGGTGGGACTGTCTTTTTGTTTGTACAGTGTTAAGTATCCACAGCCACCTGAGTACATGTCCTCACTCTTCCTAAGAGTCATTCAGAGACCTCATGGAAAGATAATTGATGGAATTTCCCTATTGGCATTGGTTATGAAAGGGAGCTGTGGAAGATGTCTGTATGGAATATTCTTCTGACAGCACTGCAGGAAAAAAAAAAAAAGTCTTTTTCCACCTAATTAGTGATGCTTGCCTAATTGGTGAAGGTTGATGCAGTAGTTTTGTTTTTGTTTTGTTTTTGTTTTCTTTCTCCTGTGTTACAGATATACGTGGACTGCAGGGATTTCTCGATCAGGCCTCAAGACTGGGACTTGATGTATCATTACAAAAAGTGGACAGGAACATCAGCAGAGTCTTTGCCAACCTTTTTACTACCATGAAAACAGAAGAGCTGAACCGCTATCGGGACACATTGCGAAGGGCTATCTTACTCCTAAGCCCACGGGGAGCCCAGACTTTTATTAATGAGGTCAGTGCGTGGTTGTTTTTATCATCAACATTTCAGGAACATATATGATGACTTTTGTGATATCTTGCCACGTTTTCTGAAATACCAAATTTTGACAATGCTGGTTGGTAAAAGTCAAATAAGATTGTCAGACTTCAGTGTTGGAGAATCGAAATATCAGGTACTCCATGTAATGCGTACTTTGTGTTTAATGTAAATGACACAGCATGGGCCAGATGGGCACTTTCAATATAGCAGTCAGTTTTATGGGGAAACTCTTTTTTTTTTTTTCTCTTTATCTTTCATACCTATACTTTTGAACTGGATTTCAACCACTGTGTACAAGTGACCAGAAAATCTTCTACAGTCCATTAGAAATGAAATGTAATGTGCCTGAGAGTCATCTTTACTGTGGAAATCTCCAAATTCCTGTTAAATTGGGCATCTTATTGATGTTTGAAAATGGAACCATAGGGTTTTTTATCAAGTATGAAGTAGGAATTATATGTTTGTCTCTTGTTCCTAATGGTTTATTGAACTCAACGAGGCTAATTACGACAGGGAGGTAGCTGTTGGGCAAACTTGCAATTAATGTTGTTCTCTGGGCTAATTTTTGGTATTAATTAGTTTTATCTAGCTTTTTAAATATTAAATAATAAATTATTTTACAGTGTTTTGTATGTCAGAGTTGAATGAGAGTTGGATCCTTAGTATAAGTTTACGTGTATTCATTAACTAAGAATTTGTCAATGAGTAGGTTTTCTTAAATTTTTTTTTTTAAACTAACCGGGGATAAGAATGAATGAATAAAGAAATTAAAATGTGGATGAGACTGTTTCCAATTATCAGTTTTGCTGCATCAAAGCCTGCTAAATTAAAAAAAAAACCCAAAATTAAATTAGATCATTAGGATTTTTTTATCAGATTAGCATAAGTAAATTCTCCACATTTATGTTCACTGGTGGTTTTTAAATTATTAGGGTAAATTGTATCATAAATGAGGCAAATGGGTAGCTTGGGAAAGACTACATACAGGGCCAAATTCTACTTATGTTTGTGCATACACAGGGATTTTCAGTAGAGGAATGAGGGACTACTTGCCCTCAAAGTGTAGTAAGCTGTAAACAGCTCAGTCAGTGGTTTTGTTTGCTTCATGGTAGGCCTCCAGCAAAAATACAGATTTCATAGTCTTCCAGTGAGTCCTAACAGAGTGTCCAAACCAGGTATTAAAAAGAAATGTTTTATTCAGATCCACTCTGGTAGAAAGTCTGTCCCCCTTCAGTGTACAAAGCTTCAGAAATGTTCGTAAGAGTTACATGTGTGCACTGTCAGGACCCTGCAGGTCTCTCAAGTGTAGGGGCTAATGTATTAAACTGTTTTACTATTCACTTCACCTTAAAGCAGTGTGTATTATAGACATTAAGGCTAATGATCTTGATATATTTCCAGAACCCTGCAGGAGTTTAACTGTGGGCAGAAATGAAAAGTAATTTATTTGGCAATCTTCCTATATTGAATCTTTATTGATTCAGGAAAGCTTTATAAAAGAAAATTTAAATCTTTGAAAGGAACTCTCAAAAGACTTGAGATGCGAGGTGCATGGTGTAAGGAAGAATATCGCTAACAGAGGCTGGGCTTATATTTTGTGGAGAGTTATGATAAATATGATTTTTCAATATCCCGGTTAGTAGGTGCAACTACTACATCTACAGCACAATTTCAGAAAGTCTAGAACAACAGCTTTCATCTTCAAGTAAGTATGTATAGTTACATAGTTTACAGAAATACATAATTCACAATGTGCAGCAGTGAGTGCCTTTGATGGGTTTACATGTTCCATGCTATAGGTACTATATAACTATACAGTGTCTAGTAGTGTTACCAACCCAGCTCCAGATCTTGGAAGTCGAGGTTGTGAAACAATTTCCCTTTTTAATTTTTGGGAAAAAAAAACTGGGTCTCTAAAAAAAAAATGTAAGTAGTAACCTGAGAAGAAAATTCAAAGACTTCATTTTTAGATTTATGGTATATTTATTTTCACCTTTTCTATTTTAGCTCAAGTTACAAATAAGAACTTAAGAACAAAGAGAAGAATTAGGATTTAAAGCTTTGTTTCCATAAATTTATGGAAATGGAAGATTCCATGCGAAAAAGATGTTCCTTAATAAGATTTTCAGTTTTGCTGAGTTGATATTTTGTATCAGGGAAAAAAATGGCTGAAAAAAGTTGAACTAGAGCTTATTAAAATCTATTGGTTAATAATATGTCTTCATAGAAACTAGGTGTACACACAAACCCTGGTCTGGAATGCAGAACAAAAATTAGAGACGTTCTTTGACAGTGCCTGGATTATGAACACTGATATGAATGGTCTTAATAATTTTTTCTTAGTAAAAGTCATAGACATCAGTCGTTGGAAATTGATACAAGATTTATTTTGCCTATTTCAATATTGCAAGTGATATATTTTTCTCGCTAAAAATATGGATCCTGACTTCAGTGTTACTTATCATCTCTTAGGTGGGCCAGAGAGATCTCATCTGACTTTGGAAGGACAGAGTTAGGGGATTCCGACATCTCATATGTGAAAAACTGCCTAAATCCTAGAAGAACTAAATTTTTAGGATTATTTCTTTAATTTTTGTTCAGGCATCATTTTCATTTTACTGGTTTAGCATCCTCAATGCCTCGTTCTGTCATGTGTCAAATTTACTGCAACAGAAATTACTGACATTTTCATAAATTTTCAGGATTTATTATCTGACTGTAAGAATAAAGAAGGAGAAAGCAAAAAATCTTTTCAGTGGTATAGGTATAAATGGAATCAGCCTTTATTCAGAAAACAAGGTATTCAGAAAACAATTCAAAGAAGGTAAATGAATTTATGAAAGGTCACTTTGGGATTAAAGTAAACCTAATCTAAGGAAAGTGTGTCCCTCCTTAATCATTTTGAGAAAAATATTCCTGTCTCCACCTGCAAAAATCCTTGATATGTTTGGCCTAGTGCCATCGTTGAGTGTATATGCAATCCCAGTCTCGACTGTAACAGGTATGCATGTAATGGCAAAAAATATTTTATATTTTGAAGACTCCTTGCAAGACAACACATAGAAAGAAAAGAGGAAAAACTAATAATCCAGAAATGGGAAGAGGATTTAGTAATTTCAGCTATTCTGTTAGTCTCTTTGTCTCAGACCCAGGATCTGAGACTCAAACAGCTCCCTCTTTGCCACTTGGCCATAGAGACAGCCAGATTTTGCCTGCCCCTTCCACTTACCATTGGATAATTTTATTTTGTTGCAAGCAGAGATATATTTGTATGGATTGCTTTATAATTAAGGGCTCTACACAACATAGTGACATGAATACATGGAAAACAGTTCAAAGAGGGGTGCCAAGAATGATAAAAGGATAGAAGAGCATGACCTATGAAGAGAGGTCTCTGGAACACACTATATACAGCCATCCTAAGGGAATATAACTGACAAATACTTGAAAAGAAACATGAGAGGAGGGGGAGGAAGAATTATTTAAGATGATGATGGGTAGTTTAACAGAAAGTAATGACCTGAAGCCAAACAGGGAACTCTTTCTAATAGGCAGGTCAATTAGATAATATGAATACTTGGCAAGAGAGATCAGCGAGATGTCATTCTTCAAGGTCAAGAGTTCACTAGATAAAATGTTTGGGTAACTGAGTCTAGCAGTCTTTCATGAACTAGTTTGAAGGATGTTCTAGATGACCCAGGGTCCTTCTGAAGGCATATCAGGAAACATTTGTTATGTGAATAATTCAGACTTTGTATATTTTGTATATAACATATTTGAAGAGGAGGAAGAGATCTTATAGTTGAGCATTTCTCTAGTTTCCTCTTGCAAATGTGCAGTAACTGTTAGCTGTGGAGGGTTTGCTTTTTTTCTTCTTCATAGCATACGTACAATTTGTTTGGGATATATGTTTTAATGAGATTTTTCTTTGAAACTGTAGGTGATATTAGTCACTTTATAGACTTCAATCATCCTACTTTCTAGTATTAGTGCTTTTACTTCCAAAAACCAGTAAAATGGTGGCTGTAACAGAGTTGCATGTGGTTATTGATTTGAAAAGAGAAGGAATTGTTTGCTTTACAAAACTTTTAATTCAGCATGACTTGTTTTTTGGCAGCTTCACTGGGGTGCAAAATATTTCTGTTTAAGTGCATCTTTGAAAAGGATATCATTACTTGTCAGTCTATCGTGCTGTAAGCTAGTAAGCTTACTGCAATAAGGTTGCTAGTATATATTCATATCACTGCAGCATGCCAGCTGAAAGCAGAACTGTTTGCATGCCTTGTATAGTAAACAAGTTTAAAAAACCAATGAAACAATAAATCAAAAATATTTAATAATAAAAAAGAGCAGATTAATTGCATTGAAATTAAATCTAAACCCCTGTATCACTGCATCAGGTTTTTCTGAATCACTGCAATCCCAACTTGAGTTGAAGCTATAAGCTTCCAGAATAATACTGTTTGTTAAACTGTTGTAACTTATCTCTGCCCTGTTTATGTAGTCACCTCTGTGTGTTTGCTGGAAAGCAAAGAGTGCTGTCAGTTTCTCTTTTACCCTAGATATGTCAAAGGTCCTGACTTGTTCTTTTAAAAAGTATAGATATTCTGCTTTTGCTTTAGGCTTTTGCACTGATTTATGGCCTTCTTTCATCCCTGGTCACTGAGAACGCTGAGCGCCTTACTACCAGTTGGCACCTGTTTGTGCCAATGCTCCAGACTTGTCTTTTTCCCTTCTGCAGCTGGTGACATGCTGTTACTTGACTGGAGCTGTAGGAAAAAATTATGTCATTTTGAACAGTCTACACCCACAGGGAATTTTATGAAATGTTTTTTCATAGGAAGCAAAGACCTTTACTTTCAGAATTTAATAGGAAAAAAGTTTATTACTAATTTTCTGGCACTTGGCATTTCATATTGGCATTTCATATTTTATTTATGTTACAAATGTTTGGCATATTAGTCGTGTCTCTGTTTTATATACTGTATATAAACATCTTGAAATACTGATATATTATTTTAGGAAAAAAACATTATGCCTCTTCTGTTTTTAGAAGGCAATTTCTTTGTTTAAAGAGCCGGTAGTGATTTGTGAGTGCTGGTAGTAGAATACATTCTTCCTTCAATAGTTCAAGTTAAATTACACCCACCTTATTTTTTTTTCTTTCTTTCTTTTTTTTTTTCCTAAATTTCCCTCTGGTTTTCTATTTCTTCCTCCGAGCTAAAATCTTGTCTGCCATTGTTGACATTTGCAATACAGTGAGACTCTTTGTGCTTAAAGAGAATAATAATTATAATTAAAACCCAAGAAAACCTCTTTAACTGCTAAAACCTAACTGAAAACAAAGGCACGCATTTTGGGATAAATTGGCTTAGAAGCAATTGGCTTAGTTTCTTTACAGTAGGCCAAAAAAAAAAAAAACAAAAGCAAATGAACCCTCCCGCATTTTGTTTCACTATGATTAATCCAAGTGATGGGATTGCTCTGCACAGATTTAACCTAAGACTGGAGGGTTCTAACTGTCAGGAGAGGTTGTATTTTGGGGGGAGGGTGGCAGCAGCTAGTGTTGAAGGAAAAGAGGAGATATTCATTACTTAAAAACACAGAAATGTTATATTGGACCACATGCAGTTCAACCTCTTTAGTGCTGTCTTCAATAGAATTCAGTATCGGCTTTTGCAAGACCTGAAACAGGGCAACTCTAGTGAGCATTAAAAAACCAAGACTACCAAAAACTTAACCCAATTTCACCTCTTCCTTCATGGCTGATTTTTCCAAATAATTTTACTTCAAGTTGTTCAACTGACTCCTGGAATACTATGCAATTTAAAGATAAAGAGTTATTTATATATATATATATATGTATACACATACACATATTTTTAATGTAGTGGAAAGATACATACTCTGTCATGTCTGTGGTCATTATAATACATAAATATATGCAAAATGTTTCTCAAAAATACTGCAAATCTGCAGATGACTTTATCATTCACAGCAAGGATAATTTTCTGCAATTTAGGTATAATTTGCCAGAAAGTAGAGATTACTAATTAATTGTGGATGATTAATTTTAAAATGTGCTCCTGCATTTGCATTTCATCACTGCACACATGTTTGCCTATTGTAAGACACTAAGAGAAGCAGTACAGGTACATGAGAAAATGTGTTTGCCTTATAAAAATCAGAAAAAAGTAGTAGCCGTACAAAAGTATTTGCCATTTTCCAGTTTTTCTTTTTCATTCAAATTCAGTGAATTGCTCAGCTTACTATGAGAGGGCAACTTGACACTGAAGATTATAAAATACATACTGCAATTATTATATATTGATTTTTGAACCTTCAACACCAGTGTGTACACGCTATAGCTACAGGTTGACTTTTTTCATGGACACATGTGAAGCCACCCTAAGCACAAGTATTTACTTGCAGTACAGGATTTTGCACAGTGAGATAATCATCTCTCTCCCCTAAAATGCATTTCTAGACCTTGCGTTTTGGATTTAGAAAATCACTGAATCATTTCATTAGTTGTTTTAGAGGTTGTAGAGAAAGGCCATTTATCCTTCAAAGGTTTGAGTAATAATTGCTAATAATAATTTGCACCTGCTTCACATCTTTTCACAGGAGGTTTTTAATCACTTTCAGTAGGTGAAATAAAATCATATTTACCCAAGACTTATTTTTAGTTTCAAACTAATTTGGAAAATCATTTTAAGCCTTCATTAATTGCTTGGAGCATACAGTATAGTGCTGTCTATGTGTGAGATAAAAGCTTGGGCAAGATTTACCTTGGTTTGAGAAGATTAATCCCAAGCAAGGTGTTCTAGGACTGATGCTCTGTTTCTCTTAAAGTTATTTCCATGTCGGGCAGGCAATGTGCAGTGTAGGTGAATCAGTGTTGTTGATGCAGTGGTGCCCAGTGTATAGGAGACAACACCGAATATTATGCCCATTTCTTTACAGTTCGAAGTATAGAGCTTCAAAAAAAATTCAAAATAGAAGCTCATGGAAGCTCTCATGTAAGGGAAGAAATATTTGGGAACCTTGTTCATCAAGGACAAGCAGTTTAGGTCTGATTAAATTAAGTTTATAACTTGAGACAGTGTAGTAACTGTGCAATAAGACTGTCTTTTCCTCAGGCAAAGAGTGTTCTGTGTCAAATGAGTAGTATATCATCAGCATAATGTAGGATGTGTCAGTTCCTCCATCTACCTTTCTGTCTTGGAGGGCGACAAATTCCTTAAAAATTAGGAAGGGTTTAAGAATTATTTTGAAAAGAGAATACAGTCTAAAGCTAATAATTATTTTTCCTAGTGGTGCTATTATAACTTGTATGCTTGTTATATCAGCTGTCTAGTTATGAACTGGGATGTTGTTTTACTAGGTGTTTTATGAATATTTATGAAAATATGAAATTTACAGAGGTGTCAGAGGTATCTTGCAGTAAAAGGGATTGATAATGAATGTTGTTCAATAACAGAAATAGTGTCTTTATACTGGGATCTTTGAAATTAACATTTTGAAAAAAGAGATATAAGGGATTTTAAGATGTATGTGGAAATTTTTTTATAAATAGGGGTAAGTGTAAAAGGTTGATACCAAGGCCAATCTTGGTGATGAATTAGAAGCAACCTGGAAGATTGGAATAATAAGTGTATGGTGTTGGAAATGAAAGTAGTTAGCGTATCTTTAATGTGACAGATAACAAGGAAACTATTGATGCAATTTGAAGAGATGGGTGAAATGATCAAAGCAAAGGGTTATAGAATCCTCTTTGCAGCAGAAGTTTCAGCAAGATATGAGAGGAACTTGCAATTCTTAAGGTCAGAAAGATGAACTTTGTAGTAATCAATATGTAATGTCATCGGAGCTGGGAAAGGAGTTTTAACATTACAGATGGGTAAAAAGAACTGTTTATTAGAAAGGTTATGTTTAATGAATCGGCAAGATTTTGGGCTTATCCTGGATGAGAGACTTTGAGAGAAGTAAGAGTCAAAGGTGACACTTGGATTGCAGTCCAAATTGGCAAGTCTGATGTTCTGGCTGTCCATTTTGACTGAGAAAAAGGATTTCCTTTCCCTGAAAGCAGAAAGTTGAGAAATCTCATTATCTGTGTGAATCTTATGAGGGTATCCAGAAACCAGGCTAACAATTTAGACTTTCATTAGAAAATGAACAAAATATGAAAAATACATCATGGGGAGGTAGATCAAGGCTCATCAGCATGTGAGAATGGCATTGTATTTTTCACTTAGTTGCTTGCTGGATGAAGTTAGTCTAAGGAGAGGATATTACAAAGTGAATGGGTGTGGGACCCTCACCAGGTTTTTGAAGGATATAAAAAAACATCCCTTGGAGAAGCAGTGCTGAAGGAGTAGCATAGGAAGAAGGCTGAGAGAGAAGTGCTGGGAAGATGAGATTTGTCAAGAACAAATATCTGGTGGGTCAAAGAGAAGACAGTATCAATTTTAGAGTTAAGCTTAGAAAAGTGAATGAATTACATCAGTAGGAACAGTTTCAGTCAAGTACAGAAGGCAGAAACCATGATGAAGAGAATCTAGACTGACACCAGAAGAGAAGGCTCAAGGCAGAGCATGTGAACCACGTCTTAAAGGGGCTGCAGATGGAAGAAAAAAGGGAGAGCAGGGTGATGTGTCTAGATCCATAAAGTGTATGAGAAAGGAAGGGACTGAAATATTTTCTTGAACTCTAACATGGTTGGTGCTGCGACCACTCCCCTGGGAAGCCTGTTCCAATGACTGATCACCCTCTCAGTGAAGAAACTTTTTCTAATGTCGGATCTAAACTTCCCCTGGCAGACCTTCATTCCAGTCTCTTATGTCCTCTCACTGGTCAACAGAGAGGAGATCAGTACCTCCCCCTCCACTGTGTGAGGAAGTTGTAGGCTGCAAGGAGGTTCACCCCTCAGCCTTCTCTTCTCCAAGCTTAACAAGCCAAGTGACCTCATGCACTCCTTGTAAGTCTTGCCCTTGAGACCTTTCACCATCTTGATTGCTTTCCTGTAATAGTTTGATGTCCTTCTTATATTGATGCGCTCAAAGCTGCACACAGACTTGAGGTAGGGCCACACCAATGCAGTGTAGAGTGGGGTGATCCACCTCCCTTGACCAGCTAGGTATGCTATGCTTGATGTACCCCAGGACATGGTTGGGCCTTTTTGCTGCCAGAGCACACTGTTGACTCATATTCAACTTGCCATCAATCCAAACCCTCAAATCTCTTTCTGTGAGACTGCTCTCCAGCATCTTGTTCTACATGGAGATTCCTGCACTTTCTCTTCTTAAATTTCTTACAGGTGGTTATAGCCCAGCTCTCTAGTCTATCCGGATCTCTGTAAGGCCTCTCTTGAAGGAGTTCACAGATCCTCCTAATTTAGTATCATTGGCAAACTTACTTAATGCACATTCAATTCCTATGTCCAGATCATTTGTAAAATTGTTAAAGAGCACTGGCCCATAAATCTGAGACCGGGGCAACCTGGTGACTGACTGCCAGCCTGATGTAACTCTATTTACTCTATGAGTGCAACTCATCAGCGACTTGCTCACCCAAAATATTGTGGACTCTTCTGGCTGTATGCTGGACATTTTAATGGGAGGGTACTGTGACAGACTATCAAAAGCTTTGCTAAAATCCAAATGCACCACATTTATTGGCTTCCTCTGGTCAACTAGGTGGGTAACATTGTCATAAAAGGAAATTAAGTTGGTTAAGCAGGAGTTTCCCCACATGAACCTGTGCTGGCTAAGATCAATGACTGCATTGTGTCTCAGTTTTTCAATAGCTCTCAGAATAACCTTCTCTATAATTTAACCAGGCACTGAAGTGAGGCTGACAGGCTCGTAATTACCAGGGTCTTTCTTCTTACCCTTCTTAAAGATTGGGACAACAGCAGCTATTTTAAAGGAATGATGATCGTCTAATTCTTATAATGGCAACTGTGTGGAGGATATCTTCATAAATACTAGGAACTGGAAGACATTGCACATTTGGAGTGGAAAGATAGGCTGGCAGTGGCAGCGCTTTGCTGTGAGCTGGGGCTTACATTGTCTTTTCAGATGGGTATTGTACACTCTCCAGTGTCACAAATTAGGAGTTTGACCCTGTTTATTTTTGCAGTTCTTATCATATATGCAGTTTTCTTGGTGTGTTGTTCTCCACCTGTTGGAAAGCCATCTATCAGTAGGCAGTAGAGATTTTACTCCCTGGATTGTTTGTTTATTTTGTTATTAATGAAGCAAAGGGCAATGTGCAGAATTCTTTCCTTTTAGTGTTATCGAGAAAGGTGACAGTTTTCTAGGGTTTTGGATCATTTCCTTTGCAGTGTGAGTGCTAGGAGAATAAAAGCAGTTTTGACAACATCCTCTGTGGGGCAGGACATAAACTCTGTTGTAATGACAATTTCTGATAGAGTTCTAGTTGTTTTACTGGAAAAGTCTTCATGCTGAGATTTTAATAGAAGGAAATATAATCGGTACATGGATTTGCTGGTTTTGCCATTGTTTTTCTTTACTGCTTGTTCAGGGTTTTGCTAAGACACATTTTCATAACTTTTTTTCAAGGATCACTTTTCAAGGTTGATTGCTTTTTTCTGAGGCTGGTACCTAATGATTAACCCAATGGCACAAAAGATGTGGAGATAAAGGACTATTAGTCCCCCTTTTTTCCAGCTAGGGCATGGTGGGTACAGAGAAAACAGGCAATTTACTGAGTTCACTTGAAATGGGGACCGAACTTTTAAATGTCAAACCAAGAACTTGCCTAAAAGGTCATCCTTTCATTTGATATTGCCAGGTATGTCTTTGCCACCATTGACCCCTAGTTTCATTTGACAGTCCTGTCACTCAGATGATCCTTTTGTCAGACATGTAACCTTTAACCCATATACATTGTGTCAAATATTAAAACTCTCTTCAAATACTGCACGTTGGTTTTAATTTTACATAAATAATGCAGCTTGCACGTACAGTCCTACAAAGCATTTAAAGACCTGCTCAGGTAACTTTAAAAATCTTTATTTTATTTATTGAATTGACCCCTTTCATTGTAATGGAGTTATAGTTTGTGATAGACCATGCTCTGTGTATGAGATCAATTTGTTTGGCACTGACCCATCCATTCAACTTGAAGCAATCAGATTTAAAAGCTTTGCACTTTATTAATGTGTTTGCAAATACCAGTTGGATTCCAAGGACACTCTTTAGGAAAGCACCTTGAGTGATTGGTCTTGCTATAGAATTCATATTTTACTTCCAGCTTTCCAAAGAAAAAATAATGTTAAAATTATTTTTAGATAATATCGAAAAGGGAAAAAATCCAAGCCCTGAATTGTGACAATGACTTTGTGTGTTTAATGAAAGTATATGGGCTTGAAAATATAACAATTCCCGAACATGTTTTCCCATAGTATTGAGGATATTTTGAGATCAGCACATTAAAAAAAGCAAAAACCATAACACCATAGTGTTTATTTTCTAAACTGTACTGGCATTCAAGATATTTTAAAAATTGATGTCAGTTTTGAGTACATTTTAATTTAAAGTCAGAACAATCTAGCAAATACAGCACTTCAGCCTGGATACAGTTATGAATACTTAATAAAATTATGTGGTTAGACTCATCCCTGGTAGCTCACAAAACCAAGAGGCACCCTAAAACTGGAAATGTTACCATGTAAATAAGATGACTACATCATCCAGGCCAAATAAACAGTGGAATTATCTGATTTGGAAAATGTCTTGCATGCAGGAGTGTTTAATAAAAAAAGTACCAAAGAGACAAAATTGTGATAAAGAGACGATCTCAAGTCTTGATGCCAAGCCCAATGAAGTCTTTGGGAATGTATTGCTGGGATTGTCACTGCCTGTGTTCCCTCATTAAGAGTAGAGATCATGAAAAATTGCTGCAAACAGCACAATTGAGCTCTGAGTTGTTGTCATGCGTGAACATGTTTAGGATCTTATGCATTTGGACACCTCCTCTGTCAGCAATCAGAAAATCCTCCTTCTTCCTTTTGCGGAAGTTTTTCTGTAGTGTAATATAGAATAGCATTTTGCTTTTTCTTCCCCCTCCCCCCCCCACCCCCCCGCCCCCCCCCTCTGTATTTCTCTAAAAATCTTAATAAAAAAACTTGTATAGAATTCTTCAGAAGGGTTCAGACAACCCAAACCAAGCAAATCTCATTCGCTTGGTTCCTGGTTTAGATACTCATAATATCAGTTTATATTTACATCTTCAAATTTTTCTGTCTTTCTCACTATGTTTGAATATACTTATACCAGCTTGTATGTGTATTCTGGATTTCAATAGGGATACTATTCTCTGTGGACAGGGATTAAGTCTTTAAAACAATATTACCCATCTAGTTTTTTAAAAAGAAATGTCTGTCCAAAGATAATCTAATTTTTATCCAAGTAGTTTCTATTATATATATATATCTCCATCTAAAAATAAGTATTATTTAATTAACAATAGATATAGTTAATAACAATTATATTTAACACTAAACATGTTTGAGTAATATATGCTTTTGTAACACATATTATATATAAAACATGTATATATTGTATATATTATACACATAAACAACATGCATATTATACCATATCCAGGTCAGTCACTTAAGGAGGAATTTGTACGTGTAGAAATACAGAGAAAAAGAGAATAAATGTTTGTATTCTGCATAGCTGGAAAAGGAAAATAAAGATACTGGAGCAGAAATGAACCAGAGTGTGCAAGTTCCTCAAAGTCACTCAGTTTCAGCTCATTGAGAGTATTCACATTTCTGATGTGCTCTATTGATAGTGTCAACATCTTTCAGCGTAAACTAGATGAGAGAGCTGTATCTTTAAAAGCTTGTTTGAATTGGATATGATTTCACACAGGGGACTTGCAACACTGATCAAATGGAACAAAGATGGTGTAGAAAACCCACCTTGCTCAGGCTCATTGGCACTGAATTTTATGTGAACAGCAAAGGCACGAAGAGTGAAATGAAAAAAGGTCAAAGCCTGAATGTGAGAGTGAATAGGGAAAATCTGCCCCAGAGCTGGCATCCTCACAAAGTGCAGAGGCCTCTCGGGGAACTGAGGAGTGCTTTGGTGCGAGCAATAGTCAGCTGGGAGTTGGGCCCGAAACACTTTAGTTTAATGGTAAACTGTGCAGAAATTGTTATTTTTGATTTCTAAATGAAACTTGAGGAATGATGCAATTCCAGTTGAAAAGGAAAATGATCCTGAATGAAATGGCTGAGTGAAAGTGTCAAAGCATCAACAAATTTGAGAATAAGCTGAGGTTGAAGAGTCAGTTTTGCTATTTCAAGGCTCATCCTCATGTCTGCAAAAGAAAGCCTCAGTTGGCTACTTGTATTTAGTGGTTAATAAGAATGTGAAAAGACTATAGTGTCACAAGCTCTGTAGTCTTTTAGGTAGAAAAAGTATGAGTGTATTTATATCAACCTGGCTATACTGGACAGTTTGTATTGGTGATAGTGACTGCCTTATATGTCAGGAGTATAACGTCACAGTGATGCTCCCACAACAGGGTGTATGTAATCTCTATCTCTGTTTTGGTTTTTGCTACTTTGAAAAATGAAATTCAGGTTTTTCTATCCAGTGAATTTATGTCTTCCTCATGTTCTCTTTATTTCACTGCCCTTTCAAATGTTTCCTTTTGTGATAAATTTAACTTACTACTTGTGATAGATAGATCAAGAGTTTAAGAGATTCTAATGTAAAAAATAGTGGTGCTGGTGTTAAAATGAGCTACATAAGCACATAGTGAAATATTTTTGCACTGTTGCAATTACTACTTTAAAGTTAGAATTAAGATTCATCATGGTTTAACCCCAGCCAACAGCTAAACACCACATAGCAGCTCACTCACTCCTGATTGGGAATGGAGGAGGGAATTGGATGAGTGCAAATGAGAAAACTCATGGGTTGAAACAATGGCAGTTTAATTGGTAAAGCAAAAGCCATGCACAAGCATGGCTTAGGCACAAGCTTATGTTGTGATTTTGCACAAGCAAAGCAAAACAAGGAATTAATTCACAACTTCCCAATGGCAGGGAGGTGTTCAGCCATGCCCAGATGTGACAGCAGGGCTCCATCATGCTTAATGGTTACTTTGGAAGACAAATGTAATCAATTCAAATGTCCTCTCCTTCCTTCTTCTTCCCCCAGCTTTATATATTGAGCATGACATCATATGGCATGGAATATTCCTTGGGTCAGTTGGGCTCAGCTGTCCCGGCTATGTCCCCTCACAGCTTCTTGTGTACCCCCAGCCTACTTGCTGGTGTGGTAGGGAGCAGGAAAGACCTTGACTTTGTGTAAGCACTGGTCAGTAGTAAGGAAAGCTTCCCTATATTTTTGATACTGTTTCCAGCACAAATACAAAAAAGACCCATGCCATCTACTATGAAGAAAATTAACTCTGCACCAGCTAAAGCCAGCACAAGAGTACTTATAAATCTTTACAGAGAGGCAATGACCCAGTTAAACAATTGCTGTATCAAGGTGCTTTGCTTATGTGTAAAGCTGAAGTCAATTCATTTCACTCTGGCCAAAAATTTATCAAAAAAAAAAAATCTCTCCAAACTACTTTGTAGCTTTGATGTTGACTGTTGTAATTAAAAATGAACACTTAGGTCCCATTTTTTTTACCACATCACTGGAGCCATGAACACTGTCAGTGACTGTGGGAGAACAGATAAATCAAGAGGCTAGTGGGCTGCTCTAGAGCATAATGGCACCCCCCAATTTCCCACTCAGCTCGTTGATATTGATTTGCAAATGAATCTGCCTGTTTGTTTATTGGAATCGTGTCATTACTTCAGCAAAGTGTTCCAGCCAAGATGCAGAAGCTTTCCAAGGGCTCTGGATTTTATTGTTTATCACTGTCACTTGCTTGTGAAAAGATCAGGGAAAATAGCAATGAGAACTTGTAATAACAAAGAAAGACAAAACTGACCAAACATAAAAAGACAGTGAGTTAGAAAACTACTTTGGTACTGAAATTTTCAAAGCAACTAAATGAAGCTTAAAGAAAGAGAATGCAGCAATGCTTCAACTGTGTTTTAGTAAGACAAATATAGTGTTGGAAATCATAGCATCGATGCCCCTGCTTTTGTTAATGCTTACTAATGTTAATATGAGCAGTCCTAAGACAGATGCTTATCATCTAGATCAAGACTAGGGATATGGAGACTCTATTTACAGTAAACATAATTATGCACATTTAACAGGGATAAGTTCTTCCTATCACTGGAAAAATGTGAGAATAAAATCTGGTAGCACTCGTAAGACGCCAAACAACAAAGTAATGAGAACAATACCAGGACAAGCTAAGTGGATGGGTAGTTTAGATGACTGGGCAAGTCAGGTGTTGAAGAAGAGTCATGTCAGTGTCCTGAGTTTGAACTATCAATATGATGAGTGCTTTGAACCCTTTTTGTTGATCAGCAAATTCTTCAGTTAATAACACATTCTACAGAAATTTGTCAACATTAGGAGGAAAATCATTCTGAACCTATCTATTTGCTATTGTGCATGTTTTCCCTCAATCTTGTGCTGTTTTCTCCTGGTCCTGTGCAAGAATGGAGGGAATAAGATTTGTCTTTTAAAAAGCTGGGTAAACTAACATCATCTGTATGTGGGATGAGAGAGAGAGAATGGAAGAGAGGAATGTCACATTTGCCTTGCCTGCATTCAAGCAGGGACATTTCCGCTCATCAGCTGAATCTTGTAAAGAATGTCAAAATATTATTGAAGAAAACCCCATGCAAATTCCCTCCAGCCCTTTGTTGCTTTTGACAAGAGGATATGAAGTCCTCTTATGAGCAAGAGAACTATATCAAAATGGCTGGTTTTGTACATTTCCTGCTGCTATTTATTGGCAGTGTGGCTTCTGGAAAGGTTAAAGTAGAGTCTATTCATCCAGAATCTGGCAGCAAAGGTAGCCAGAGATTTGGTGCCAGTCCCCTCATTTGAGGTTGACCTTGCTTTCCTCTTGGTGCTCCCTGCATACACTGCGTCTGTAAAACGTCACTGTTCCAAAGCTGGAAATATTTTTGGTGAGAATCCTGGGTTCAGCTGAGTTTGCATGAGAGCTCAGTCACCTCTGCATTTCTGTGCTTAACCTTTTGAGATTATATAGTGCCAGAGGAGAGACACATAATTTCCTTTCTTTCTTGGTGGTGAGGTCCTAGAATGAGTAGTGTTCCAGGCCAGAATTAAGGTTTTGTTTTCAAATACATTTTGTTTCTTGACTATAAGCAATGACTAGCTGTTGAGAAAGATTACATGTTTTCACTTTATTTTCACTAAGCAATCTCAAAAGCCATTTATTGTGAATATACAAGAGTAACTCAGTCTATAGTTATTTCACAGTAATTGTCTAATAGACAAAATCAGTTGCAGATTCCCTGTGAAAATCTGTAAAAGCTTCGGTTGTTCTTTCGCTGATTTGAGTCATGTCATAATGGCATAAACCCAAATGAATACATCTGTTAGAATTAAGGAAATTAAATAAGTATATTTTACACTTTTGACACAATGTAACTTTTATGTGAGACAATAAGCAATGTTCCTGCCCCCATATTGTAGCTGTGCAATATACAAAGAAATCCTGTCATATGTTGTTACAGGGACAATCCTTATTTTGATTTTCATTGTTTTATATAGAATGATCAGAGACTTCAGATCTGTTTTGCATAGAAACAGTTTTTAAATGTCAATGAGGGTCAGCTGGATTACCACTGAGCACAATTTTGTGCTGTATTATTCTTTGCCTTCAATTAAGAAGCTCTTATAAAAGGTATAAACTCTCACTTTCACATGAAGCTTCAAATAATTTGCTCCTACAGCTGATCTTTGGGTAGGACTTCTTATTGACAAATACAGGCACCAGGCTCTGAAATGTTGACAATGGTGGAAATGGCTTTTTGTAAGAAAATTTTGGTTGAGAGGTTCATAGCAATGCTCTGTTAAGGCCATGTTCCATATTTGCATCTTAAGTATTGCATTAGTTGGGGTGTGTATGTACATATGTTTAAACAAATAATTATTTGAAATAATTATTATTTCTTTTTCTTGAATGAAAATGGTGTCCTGGTGGTGCTTAGACAACAGACAATTGTTTCTACTGCCTGTTTGCTGGATTGCCAGCCATTTCCTTGACAGGTGTTTTAAGGTTCCAGACTCCAGAGCTGCCTGTGTCCTCTGTCTGTTAGGCTCTTATCTTAGTGCTCAGACTACATGTCCCGTTCAATCCCTTTGCCCAAGTGAAGAAGCCCACAAGGTACCTGTCCCCAATACCAAGTTCAATCCCCCTAGGTTCACAGTGCAGTATAAGCAATTCCTATCCCAACAAAAGCGAGTTTTCGATTTTACAGAGAAATTTTTTAAAGGTGTGTTTTGATGGATGAAAATGAACATGGGCACCTGTTTAAAACAAAAACCAAACATCCACCTGTCTTGTCTCTTAAATAAGCAACATGAGAGGTTTCAAAACTTTGTGATAAGATTGATATTTTCCTGTAGTGTTGTGTCCTTGTTCAGTGTCTCTGGCAGTGGATGCACGTTCAGAAAAGCAGGCTCTAGCATGGCATGTCACAAGGCTCCTGTGTTAAGTGCCTCAGTCAGGTGAAAGGAGATGTGTACTGGCAGTGAATTTCTCAATGTATCTGTGGAAAGTGAAAATTGCCACTTTTCCACCTGGTCTTTATTAGGTTTTTGAAGTGCTCTCCATCACTCTGTTTTCTGAGTGCATTACTGTTATTCGATGGTAAAACAAGATCTCTATAGACTGGGGTGCAGGTGAGGGCTGTCTTAGTGTTTTCCTTCTCAAATTAGAAGGTCTAGTCAAAGGGAACTCTTACACATCTATGTAAGGAGCCTTCTGGTTGTGTATTTATTGCATTTTTCTTCAAAACAAGAGCAGCTTTTTTGTCTGAGAGCAAGAAAGCAGCTGTTTTTCCTCTTATTCTCCCAACACATTTCCAAACCATTTGGGAGCAAATACTTGAAAAAATTTGACTGTGCATCAAAGATAAAATCAGACCCTGTGGGATGATAGAAAAAGAGAAAATATAGAGCAAAGTCAAGAATTCAGACTGTACTGCTGAGGGTGTTTGGTGGTGCTTGAAGAATAAGTTGAAAGCAGGCTGTGGAGCATCACGAAAGGCAGCAAGGTCACAGGATTTTGTCAGAATTAAGGGAATTGCCTTTTGGGATCAAGAAATGCTGTCTGCAGATTTATAAAGATAACATTCGTGTTATATCTCATATATGTTGAGGAGTCCAGCAGCATTAAATAGGAGACTAACAGCCTAAACAAGGATAAATTTCACCCTTGAGACCTTAGAGCTCAAAAGTCCTAGAATATTAAGTCTGAAAATTGAGTGATACCTGTTTTATGTAGAAGACAGTAACTTTTATACAGGTAAGGCAATATTTGGCAATATGCATGGAGGGAGAGGGTTCAACAGACATCTTGAATTTTCCTAGTCTCTGCTTGTCCCATATACTTGAATGTTGCTTGCACTATTGTCCTGTATTATATATATTACTTTTTTTTTTTTTAAAACCTAAAGCATTAAGAAGGAATCTTATGATGAAAAGAAAATGCTGAGTTTGGAAAGAGCATGCAGGGACTTGTATTAGGTTTTTTGGGAGTCTTTTGGCTTGCCTTGCAAGAATCCCGTTTGTATTTAATTTAAATATTTATGAACAGATAATGAATTTTAAATGGAATTTAGTGAGAAAGGTTTTAGTTAGCTGCTTGTTCTGCCAGTAAATAGTAAGTTCCCTTTAAGATTACCAAATGAAGTATGATATAAGCTATTAAAAATACTACCAATAGAAATCTAGTTCATTAGCTATGTTGCTAAGTTTACATATTAATTTCCTCAGATTCATAAGCAAGGTCTGTATACATATATACATACATATACACTGGCTATAACTGAATATAATAAACATAATGTATATTGACTTCACTGTAGTGAAATAGTATGAGTATTGGTAAATAGTATGCATTTATATGCATGGACTATAATACTTTGAAGATATAATTACAACTGGACTCAAATTAGGTGTTGAACATGTTACTACCCTCTTCATATCTAAATACTTTACTGTGCCTTTAGACAGTTTATCAGTGTTGTGAGAAAGCTGTACAAACAACCATGTATAAAATTTTTAATGCAATTTGAAAGAAAGACTCTATGTTTGGGTAAAATGTCTCTGTTAGCAAATAGCCACATTTCCAGATATCTTTAATGCATGACATCTTGCATGTCAAACTGAAAAGGATCAAGGCATCTTACAATATTTGCCAGAATCTGGATTTGCAATGGGTAAGGTGGAAGAGAGGAATAGTATCTGAGAAAGGCATAGACTTCACTGTGTGATTTACCTGGAAGTATATCTGCCATTACTTATCTTTCCCGGTCTCAGATTTCCTTGGTGTTTGTCTAAGGAACTTGTTATTTGTTTCCTTGATTTAGTTAGGGTTTTTTTTGCATTATCCAACCTAGATATTTCCCAAGCCCATCTTTCCCTGCTTGCACTTTTAGTGTACTTTGATTTTTCTGTGTAACCCCACAGTTTTGAGAAAATCTTTTACTGTAGAATTTTAATAGAGAATTCAAAAAATGCAGTCAGTAAAGTTTATATCCAGTAAAATGAGTTTTGGTAGTGGCACTATTTTATTTTCCTCTGAAATTTGGATTGTGCTTTACGTTGTTTAGTCTACAATTATACCCTCTTTGAAGTGGTTCCAATGTTCATCCTCATTTTGCTGACTGTGCAGTTCTCAATAGCTCAACATCTTTTGCTGAAGTACAACAGAGATTTCCATGTTTTATTTGTCTGATTTGATCTCAAAATTGGTTGGATGATCCTTATTTACAGGATCAAAAATAGTTTTAGCCATGTAAATGCTACTTTTGACATAAGTAGACAATCAAAAATGTTAGGAGCTCTGCTTTAATGGCATGCCTGTCTTATAGAAAACTAATAATAGGAATATAAATTGATATTAATTTATGTTTGACTTAAGTTATTCTTGGCATCAGATCATATTTTCTGCCTTTAGATATTAAAAAAGCCAAACAGCCAACACAAAGTTGTCATATCTATATCGAGCTACCCATGGAATGTGTGCAGAGTGCTAGAGACATTAGACAGATTTAATTTTACTGTTTTACCTTAGTGTTTTATCAGAGTGTTTTTTCTTAATGAGAAAGTTGATAGCTGGATTATACTAAACTAATTTCTGATTTAACCTTATGGCTTGTTATTTCAGCTTCTTCCATGACTCATCAGTTTTCCTGCCCACCAGCAGTAGCTTATCTAGGTCTTGGGAGGAACAGATCAATAGAAAATACTTAGATGTACAGTCATTTATAGATACAGGTGACTCACATATGTGCAATTTTGAACATTAGTGTCTTTTGGGCCTTTCTATTGCTTGGTTAATTTGTAGCAGTGCTACCATTATTTCATATTCTGTCAACAATGAATTGCAGTTCAGCTGCTTTATCTGCTTGTCGGTGAATGTCACAGGCTTTGCATGCTTTTTGCTGTTGCTTCTGAGAATTCAAGAAGCTGGACTGCTGACTTCAGTCAAGAGGGCTGACCAGTTTACAACCAGGATCCCTATTGGAACTATCAACTAGCAATGGGTTTGTTTTGTAATGCAAAGCCGTGTGGTTATTGTGTAATAGAAATTAGGTAAGAAGCGGCCCTGTATTAATAAAGCAGAAGACTATGATTTACTTCAGTTTGACTACCTGGTTGTGTTGAATTGGTTTCATTCTAGTACAAGCTTACGTCATAGACCAGCTAACAGATTGGTTAGACCTGACTCCTTGGCATTTAAAATCAACTCTGTCAATCAGAGATAAATGCCACTGGAATAAAATTCAAGGAAATCTTCAAGGAAGAGAAATTCAGATACAGGATGATACTGGGACCTTTTATAACAGAACAACATCACAAAGATCTTTCTGTCACAGGTAGAAAAGAAATACTGGTTGTGAGGGTATTTATGGATGGACTCCTAGCACTTATTCTGGAATGGCATATGTGCTTCAGTAACGCTGCTAATTTATATGAAAAACAAAGTTTTTTCCTGTGCTGATACTAATGCTGATACTAATAGGTTCTAAAAATGTGTGTCCAGAAAAGGTCCAGTGCTACATTACCCTTCCAGGCTGACTGCAGGTTTAGGGGAGAGTGTTGTATCTTCTCTTACCCTTGAGTGACATACTGAAATCTTGTTTTTTGTCGCAACTGATAGAGCTATAAATTTACTTCACCTACTGCACAGGGTTGGATTCCCTTTGACCTCCAGACCCCGGACATTTCAAGACTTAGAGGTTTCTGCCTCTATCAGGCCATAGGAAATTCTGCTTCTCCAGTCTCAGGTCTGTATCCTTACACCTACATCAGCTCAAATCTGACACAGACTCCACACCTTTTGCTGTGTTAGACTGCATTCATTTCCCAAGGCTGAGTTTTCACTCCTAAAAAAGGAGGTCAAATTAGAGGCCATCAGAATCATGCTCTTTTTCCTTCCCATGACTGCTCCCAGGCTTCCTTGCTGGTGGTCTTGGTTCCCTCGTAAAGCAAATTCCCAGCAGTGATGTGTTAGGGGCAGTGTCCCCTCCATAGCAATGAGCAAACAAGGTAATTACTTTTTAGCAGTGTGCTGGTTTTAGGCAAACACTTGCCAGACTGCTGCATATAACTGACCACACAGACAGCAACAGCAGTGAGTGCTGGACCACGCGGACAGCAGTAGTGGTGAGTGCTTTAAACTCAAGCTAGAGGGGGCTTCCCAGAGATGGAGAAGCTGAGAGAAGGCAGAGAGGCCCAAAAGGACTCGGGAATCGCGCAAGGGGCGAGAGTGCCTGATGTGCCTGGGGGCGGGCTGGGCGAGCCGAGGCACCTTTAAAAGCGGCCACAGCTGCAACAGGTTCAGAGCCATGAGCAGAGCTGAGGGAAGCAGCCATTAGAGGCTGCTGGTTCGGTCCCTTCCTGGTGCTGGGTAAAAGTAAGGCCCCAACACGCACAAAAGACCATGGCAACAGAGCACCCCAAAGCCCCTGCAAAGAAAAATGTGGGAATTCAGACCGAGCTCCCATGAAAAGATGTGGCCATGCAGGGCCCTGACTGCAGCAAATGCCTGAGCCTGGCTGTGGTACCACAGGGACCCAGAGACGCGCATTGCGTGCGGTGTGAGCAGATAAATGAGCTGCTCAGGCAGGTGGTGGAACTGAGAGAAGAGGTTGAAAGGTTAAGAAACATCAGAGAATATGAAAATGAAATAGAGTGGTGGAGCCGTACCCTCATGCAAAGACAGCAAGAAGAGGCTCCATTAAAAGTAGATGATCCCCCTCCTGCCCTGTCACCAGAGAGAGAGAGGAGACTTATTAGAAAAGGGGGAATGGAGGCTGGTCCTTCCTCAGAGAGGCAAACGGAACACCTTCCCAGTTGCATTTGCATAATAGGTTTGGAGCTCTGGATTTCAGGGATGAGGTAAATGAGAATAGAGAGGATGATCTACCCAGTGAGCCACCCAGGAATGGTCACCCACCCCCATGCCTCAGGACCTCATCAACCAAGAAAAACAGAAAGGTGATCGTAATAGGCGACTCCCTTCTGAGTGGAACAAAGGGTCCAATATGTAGACCAGACCCGTCCCACAGGGAAGTCACCTGCCTCCCTGGGGCCAGGATTAAGGACATCCAAAGGAAAATTCACTCCCAGGTTCAACCCTCAAATTATTACCCACTCTTGATATTTCAAGTAGGTAATGATGAGGTAGCTAACAGAAACCTAAAGGCAATGAAAAGGGACTTCAGAGAATTGGGACAACTGGTCAAGGGATCAGGAGCGCAAGTGGTGGTCTCTTCTATCCCACCAGTCACAGGGATGAATGAAGGGATAATTAAGAAGATTCAACAAATCAGCCCATGGCTAAAAGACTGGTGTAAAAGGCTTTGGATTCTTTAATCATGGGCTGATCAACAAGTCACCAGGGATGCTGGCAGGAGGTGGGGGAAACCAAACACAAAGGGGAAAGAGGATACAAGGACAAGAATTAGCAGGGCTCATTGAGAGGGCTTTAAACTAGATTTGAAGGGGGATGGGGTTGGAACCAAGGGTACTAAAGTGCCCATGAGTAGTGAGCCAGTGCTAGTTGGTAAAAGTGCAAGTAAGGCCTTGCAGACTATTGCAGCAGTGAGAGAAAGACACATGTACCAGTGAAGACATGAAGACTAATGATAAGATGGTAACTGCAGTAATGTCTTCACATGGACAGGTGGGAATTAATGTTTGCCCTCCCAGAAATATAGTGGGGCGATTAGCCCAACTGAAGTGCATCTACATGAATGCACACCGCATGGACAACAAAAAAGAGGAGCTGGAGGCCATCGTACAACAAGAAAACTATGATCTAGTTACCATCACAGAAACGTGGTGGGAGGACTCACACAACTGGA
>BJBW01006632.1:2904-16270 GCA_004320125.1 Scolopax mira
TGAGGTTGATGGTTGGACTGGATGATCTGAAAGGTCCCTCCCTTCCAACCTGGACAATTCCACGAGTCTATGATTCTTAGCTACCTTGAGTAGTTATATAATTGAAACTGTTATTGCAAAACTACATTTAGTGGGAGACTGTGGGTTTATGGTGAAAGTCACAGAAGATAGTTACTAAAATGAAACTGAGAATTAACTGGCTATTTAAACAAAGTTGTAGGTGACCTCGCAATTACTTTAAAAGCTTCCCCAAAGAAGAGACATTATCATTCTAATTAGAACTTCATTATAGTGAGAAAAAAACCTGTATTACAGCTGGCATAATTGTGATTATAAGTGACCAAATAATTGTTCTTACTCAACCTATTAAATTCCTATTATATCTTTAAAACATTGACTAAAACCAAAAGTCAACCATTTTTTACATTTATGCTGGAGGATATTGCTTGTCACGTTCTGCCAGCAAAAGCTCAACAGCAATGAGCACATTGGCATCTCACTGCAGATGGACATATTAGCCAATCAGATGCTTTTATCTTTAATGCTTTTTAAGATCTCAGCCACGTATGACAGTAGGAAAAGAAAGTAATTTGCACTGTGAATGAAGAAAGTGTTTTAATTTCTCTCATCCATCCCTCTACCAACCCACACCACAGTCACATGAAGTGTCCCAAGGCCACCAGGACACACTGGTGGTCATGGAAGAGCCAGGTGTGTCCTGGCTGGCCATCTGCTTGTGGCCAACTAGGGTAATGGATGAATTCTCTTCTTCCTCTAGGGGCACAGAAGCACTAATTTGCTTCTCACTTTCCTCTACCCAGCTGTCAATTTTCCTGAAGCTTGTGAAAACTTAATTAATTTGGAGACTGCTAGCCCTCCTTCTTCAAATTTGCATGAAATCGGAGATTTTGTTCACAAATTATTTAGAGCAAGAGGGACAGGTGGACGGACACTGCAGTCACGTAAGTGGTTTTTCCCCTAGGAAATCAAACTGAAAACGAGAGTAATAACACTAGAAAAACAGAGGTCCTCAAATCTTCGGAGAGCTAATTAGTACCTCACAACTGTTGGAGGACTAATTGTTGATGGACCAATCATGTGGGAAGTACCAAGTGATATCTGCACGTTGGTGTAGTGATGCTGCAGTGCTGGCAGTAAGCACTTCCCACAAGACAGGGGGATGAACAGGTAACAGAGCTCTTTGCCAAATATAAAGAGCACAGCCAAATCTGTAAAGTGAAGGCAATCAGCAGCAGCTAGTTGAAACACTGGCCAGACTTCAGATGTCTGTGCCATGTCACAAACCCAAAGCTTTTTAATGTAATATGGCAAGTTTAAGGACAATGGAAAGCTGAACTACAGCACAGGCAGAAAGCACCACAGAACCATACCTTAGAAGTCATGAAGCTTCATGTCAGTAAAAATGGTATTTCTTAAAACCAAATTCTGCAGTTTTTTATGGGAGAAAATAAGTGTTTAGACACTGAAGAAGAAGCAACAGTAGTGATCATGCTACAAAAGAGTATTTTTATCAATCTGCCTTTGAAATTTAAAATTAATGAGAAGTGCAACTTAAAAAATCTTGGTTGGTTTTGGAGATTTTTAGTGATCCTGCAAGACCAAAACTGATACTACTGTCTCTGGATTCAACTAGAAATACCCTGAAAACACGCTATTAAAAAAGACTTTTTTCCTATCCCTTTTTCAAAAGATAAGTCTGCAACATTTATTATAATGGAGAGTAGGAAAGAGAACGAATCCATTCTGTCTGGTTGGTAAATCCACAGGCTAAAACTAGCAATGTTAACACAACAGTCTGTACAAGTAGAGTCATCAGCAGAATGTTTCTTCAATGAACTTTTAACAAAAACATGGTCTTTAAAAAGGAAAAACTAATCAAACTCCATTGTAGCACATGTATTTTTTCAAGAGCTTCATTAGCCCACTTAAGCAAAGTCACTCACAGGAGTGACTCACAGAAGATTCTTGCCTGTTTTTCCCTGCTGGGTTTTGGGATTGTATTTTCCTCTTGAATTCAGAGCTGTATTCAACTGTCAATAAGAGATCTCCCCAAAACTTCTATTTTATTGTTTATATATAAATATAAGCTTTCCTAGAAAGACGGAGAGGGATGGGATGGGACCAGCAAGAGTCTTACATTACTGCTAGACTGCTAGGAAAATTTAGTTCATATTGCACTTTTCAAATACAAATAAATCCCTGTCCACAAAATGCTATTTCACTCCATATTATGGAATATATTTAATAAAATCCCCAAAACAACGAACCCAAAGCAAATAAAACCAAACAAACTGGTGGTTTTGGACAGCTGAATGCCACAATGATGCTATAGTGCTCCAGAGAAACCTCACAGAGCTCAATGAGTGGGAAAACAGGGGAGGGAGGTGACTTTCAGCAGAGGTAAATGCAAGGAAAATCTAAGGAAAAATAATCCAGATGCTACGTAAGTCTGAACCAACGGGTACAACTACAGAAAGAGCTCACGGAGTCATCACTGGCAGTTCCCAGCAATCAGGGCACAGCCCGACATGTAGCCAAAACCAGTCAAAATAATTAAGAATCATCAGCCAGCTCTTTCTCCCCCCCCCCCCCCATCCTTTAAGATATATTAAGTTTTTTGATCAGAATTTCCATATTCCATGTGTCTCTCCTACGCCATTAGCTTCTTTTAACAGGAAGATCTATTTTATCTAACACTCTATGTCATAGCTATACATTTATAGATGGTGAAGGATGCTGGACGGGGTGTGTGTGTGTGCACAGATACACACGTGTACGTACACAAAGAGAGCAAACCCCCTCCAAGCAAACAAGGGCACAGCTATTCTCTAGGTCCAGAAAACACAGCACTGTCATTTGTCATCCTGGCAGGAGAATTAGCCCGGGTAGCACAATGCCCAGAGTGGCAGTGCTCCGGCAGTCATGGCAGACTGGGTGTCTCTCCACGCTCCGTGCAGAGCCCTGTCTCTCCTGTCAGAGATCACCTTTTTTAAGGAAATAAAGGAGCCAGTGGCTGAGCCAAGCATAGCTTTGGAACGTGAGATCTGGGAGCACTGCTGCTGCTCTCCTCCTGTGCTGCAAAGTCCCTTACACAACCAGCGCTTCACCACATCCTGAAGGTCTTTCAAGGTGCCTAAAGGCCACTTTGTGCCCCAATATCTACTCAGAATTCATTTATTTATGTGTATCAATAGACTACACAGATTGTTCAGTCTGCAAGAGAAAAATGTATATCACAAACTGATGGGAGAGACAAAATATTTACTATTGTTATTTGGCTTGATGATGGTGTTTTGTCATTGACTGCATTCCTCATTTAAACAGTTGCCTTAAAATGTGATGATGTTTTCTATTCTTTAAGCATTTCACCAGAGCTTTGAGGGTGAAGAGAAAGATTTTTAACAGTTTGACACAGGATCTTGTTTTTGCCCTTCCAAGAACTGGAAAGGAGCCGCTGTACAGACACCGTCCTTGCCCCAAACACACTTTTGGACACAGCACAAACAACTTACCAGCTGTTCTCCACTCCAAGCAAGGTCTGTCCAGAGCTAGAGTCTCAATGGGTCCTCCTGAAAGGCAAAGCATGGTAACTCCAAGGGTCTCCACCACGTTTCTGCCCACAGTGTGCCAGTGGATTTGCTTCCCGAGCAGCTCTATGTGGTTCTCCCAGCTCTCTATGGAAACTGCTGCCCCTTGCCAAGTTCAGAGCATACAAATTAAGCTTCCTTGGGCTAGAACCACTTAACTATTTCCACACAGCCAGGATCAGGGCCTTGCATCCCCTTCTGCTGGACTCCAGACCGGGCTCCCCAGCCCTGCTCACCCCATGCTGGTTGCTCACACAGAGCCACATGGCAGCAATTCCTGGATGCCACGGCCACCACATGTTTCTATGGCACCCCTTTGGGGACATCACACAGTCCTCAAGGTGCTGCAACTCCTTCTGGACATCACAGCAGCAATGTGGATGGTGGTTACTTAACAACATGTTGGTGTTGTTCATGTTGGGTGGTTTGCAAAAGGAACAGCATCACTTTACTGTGTATTGGCAAAGAGCAACAGTCAGTGCCATAAAGAAAAAAAAGAAAAACTGCTTTCCAGCCATCCTGGCTGGCGTCACCCTGAAAGCTTTGGGTTTGTTGTGGTACGAGTAAATGACCTGATTCTGCTCCTGCTGGCTACACTATTGATCCAGGCCTGTGCTACAGCTTTATCATTTAATCAGCTGGGCTCAGCGCTCCTACTCCAAACAATGAAATTACTGAAACCCTCTTCTTCCAACAATAAAGAAAAACGGTAGTATTCCTTAGTACTCCTCTAATGGGCTGCCTTCAAAATTCATTTGACAAACTGCACCATTCCTCGGGTTTATCAAACCTTGTAATTTATCAATACTTTGTATTAAATGCAAGTCTTTCTCAGACTATAAACAACGAGACAGTCAATGGTAACTTAAAGGTACCGTTTCTGCAGCATTTGAAGGGCCAGCGAGCAGCCGGGTGCTGGGCAGGAGAAAGCTGATGCCCTTTTTATTTCTGGCTGGGTGGGTGTCTTTGCACAGCCACAAACTAGGGCTTGATGAGAAAGCATTCAAATTTACATCCCCATTTCCAGCACAATTATAAATCTTCCAAGGTAAGAAATTATATCCCAAGACCCAGATACTTTATTCTGCTTACTGAATCCACCAAAGCCACGCTTAATTCTTCACTTCCCAAAGAAAAAGTAGAAGTGACCTTTTTTTTACCAAATCGGTCTGTACTGTTATTGTTGTTGGGGTTGAGTCCCACTACCTGCTTACAGTCTGAAATCTGAATTAAATTACACTACGGCATCCTCAAAACATAAAGATTTGAATTCAGTAGTGATTTTCAGTATTACAGCTTTGAGAAACATGCACAGAACTACTGAGTGCCCACCAGTGTTAGGTCTGACACCCCTTCACAGAGCTACAGCTGAAGCTGGTGAGTCTCTCGGAAGAGACTGGTGTAGCTGTGAGTCTCTATGAAAACTGAGAGTAGCTGGGAGAAAATGGTTCTCTAAAAATCATGGATCCTTACTGAAGTACTTAGAGCCAAACTGAAAGATCTTCCAATAAAAATGATGTAGTGAAGTAAGAACAGTATCTTAAACAGGATTAAAATATAACATTTTTACTAGTTATTTCAAAGAACAGATTTTTTTTTTCTTCTATCATTCTTTTCTATATGTTCAGACTCCAGCTAAACTCCAAAAAACTGTGTTTTGTTAGGTATCAAGTGCAAATATAATCTTTTTTTTTTCCCCCTTCCCTTGCATGGTAGGCTACATTGCATTTCTCATGCCTAAAAACAAGCACCGTCTCAAAATATTTGGTCAGAAACCTCAGCTTGAAAAGGAGGTATTTGACAGAAACGTTCCATTAGATTGGCATGGCATGTGAACAGCTTCTACAGACAAACCTTAAGAGGAATCTCGTGGAGAACCTGTGCAAAGGGAAAGCAAACACAATCACAGGAGCAGAAGTCCACTTACCACCACAGCAGAACCAACAGCCATGACCATCCAGATCTCGTGGTGAAACTTCAACTATAGCAACAGCAGAAGAATGAGCAATACCAATCATGTCCTTACTAATTGTAGGCACGGACCTGTCAACTCTTCGTATCTCGAGAGATGTATTCATATTGTTCTCAAAACTACTTTGATCTTATCCTGAAAAAAAAAGTTTGCGTAATACAAGAGGACACTTTTCTTATGTGAACACGTATCTTCCTGTTTCCTCCATCACTTTGGAGAAAAAGACTTTGCTCTGTATTGCTCATGTCTTTTTGGTATCGGTGACTATGAACAGTGGCATTCCTCAGCTCCTTATTCAAGATGTAACACAACACACTCACCACTTCAAAGTACAAAAAGAAATCATAAGCAGGTGCCAAAATTTCTGTACTTTACAAGTAATGCTTGAAGTTTTTGAAACAATTCTGTCTGTGTGTTCTGACACCCTTTGCCCTTCACAGATCTGTTTATGCATATTAGCCTCGTAAAATCGTCACTTTTTATCCTCTGCACCATTTGGCTTTTCAGAAGGTTTATGCTCAACACTCTGGGAGTGGAATGGTGATTGTACCATTTAACCCAACAGCTAGCTGGGCTTGAAAATGTATCCATCCCCTTCCTATTAATTACTCTTTAATGCCTATTTCTATCACACAGACTCGTGTATCATCCTGGTTTATTTTGGAGGAATATAGCTATAGGATGACAATTATTGATGGTGCATAAAAACCAGAGCTAAGGACCATATAAAGAGGAAAACAGAACTGATGTGGCAAGAGATGAAAAGATGAAAAATTGCTTAGAGAAGAAAATCAGAATGAGCTAATTTACAAAAGAAAACGAACAAATCACGGCTAGGTAACTCTGAATAAGATTAATTGCTACACATTTCCTTCCTCTTTGCAATTTTTATCTTATTTCATCTTCTATTCCACTTTCCTATTTAACAGTGCTATACTCTTATAAACTCCGATTCACTCTTAGGTGAGTTTGCTATCTGGGTGTTGAGCGAGATCCTCTGTTTGCATAAACTGGTGTAACACTATGGGCTTTGGTATTGTTACTCAAATTTAAGCCAGTCGAGGATTTGCTCCATTGACTTTCATGGATTTATTTTTAATTTATTACTCTGAGTTCAGAATCAAGAGCTTTGGATATAAATCTTGAACATAAATAGACAATTTCCATATCTAAACAGTATAGCCACAAGTACCGTACAGAAAAACAAGCTAGGCATGTCTGAAAAGTGCATGTCTGAAAAGTTAAACAACTGTTGCTGTGCATTTATTAGTAGTTTGCTGTTTATTAAACAATAAATCAAGATCCAAAAAAACCTAATTAATTTAAACGAAGTATTGTTTAGTGAAATGGGAGCCTGTCAAAATAGTTGCTGGGGAGGACAATTAATTGGTACAAATGTGAGTGCAAATTTTGATTTTAAACTTTAAAGCGTGTTGTTTGTAGTATACAACGTATATGCACAATACAAATCTCATACATTTTCCTCAGTGACAATAAAAAGCGCAGTTTATTATAAACTGAAGTAAAAATTAAAATTAAAAAAAAAAATAAAATAAAATCACAGTTTTGTCATTGGTATGTGAAGGTTGTTCCAAGGGCCCATCCAGAGCTCCTCTTCGTCTGACTGTGTGTGCTCACTGTGCGACTCCAAGGGCTCTTTGACATCCTCGTTGTCAACAACCGATTCTTGCTCTTCTGTGCTTTTCATTTTGGAGCCCCCTGGCTTTGTTATTATATTTTCAACCCCTATAGTAGAGGAAGCAAATGAGACACTGCAAGGTCTTGCGTTCATTTTATCACTAGAAGATGGTCCCTTTGACAGTGTGTTTAGTGGGACACTCTCCTCGTGTGTCACTGCAAGCTTGTCCAGTTTCTTGAATTGTTTCCCCAGCCTCACTGGAGATGTGACTTTTAAATTATTACCAAGGCAAACGCGACGGGTTCTGACAACAGAGCCGTTCTGTGCAATGTAGATGTTACCGTTGATGCTGCTTTGAATATTTGGATTATGAAGACGATTCCTCTGGCTGGAATCGGGAGCGCAGTCTTCTCCGGTGGAGCTGGTCTCATACTCTGGGTCGACCACCAACTTGATCTTTTTCTTTCTGGCCCACTGTTTGACAATAAATAAAGATGTCATTAAATCTCAGCACTATTTCTTACATTTTCCTGCCCTTGTCCTATCTGTTATTTATCTTTTTATCTAGATACTCACATGAATTTTTATTAACTTTGTCTTCTGTATGCCTTCTCTTAGGCTGTAAGCTGATATTTCTTAATTGTCTTGATTACCACTGTGTGCCCTTATCATCTATTCCTAATGCTTGAACATTCTTTGCATTTAAAAGTTCTAAGACGGATAAATTCATTTAAGTTCATGAACTACATAATGCAAGTGTGATAGAATGTACAAAACTTGCAATGGTTTTCTTTAGGTTTGGAAAGTAGTGGCAAATTTGGGTTGGTTTTTTTATTTATTTATTTTTGGCTAAAGATGCATCGAGCTTTGCTCCTGTTAAGCTGAAGTGCACCTTCTTTGGAGAATCCTGATGGAGACATCACTTTCTGAAAGAAAACTTCTGTAAATGACAGTATTGGTAAGCCAGTCATATTTTGACAAAACAATATCTCAGTCTGTCTTACACAGAGAGATTAAAAGCCAAGAGATAAATAACCCTTTCTATCAGAAACTGGAAGGCACTGATGATGAAGCCATTGAGTGATACTTCTACAAAACTACTGTACTAATGGACAAATGTAGGAAGGCCCTTAGATTAGTCTAAAGGAGACTTTAGATTTTATATAATTTATATTGGTTTTAAAGAGTTAATGCGAACAATGTCCATGTTGCTGTGACTTTGTACTAATCGTGATTACACAAAACCCATTACGTATCTTAATTTACAATTGATATTTTTAAAATAAATGCCTCCTTGCAGTACACTGAAACAAGCTACTTCATTCTTGAGTTAATAACGAAGTCTGCACTGAAGTAAGCACTGTTATTTCACTAAGGCTGTAGATACCAATCACAGTTAACTCCCACTGCAATACATACACATGCAGACAAAAGGTAATTTTTAGAGAAAGAAAATCATGCAATGAACAAGCTGGTGGTGATTACTCGTATGCTTTTGAGAAGTTACACTTTTAGAAATTACTTAGATGCCTATTCTTTTATTCCTGGTAAAAACATACAATTTTCTTTCCACAGAAATATTCATGTGGATGAAAAGACCATCTGGTTTAAATGGGATTTACATTAAAACACTACATGGAGCTACGACTTTGTGCTATATCGGAAAACAAAAAAGTAAGTAAGTGATCATAAACCTAGTTCCCATTTCAACTGGAATTAAAGCTAGTAGTCAAAAAGTTAGTATCACACTGTGCAGGGCAACTCCCCAGCACGCTTAAGTATCTTAAAAATTCAAACATTTCCCTTTACAGAGACTCTAACAGAGACTTCCCAGCAGAGCTTTGGTGCCCATACCAGAATTTGCACTAGTTTTAAAGTACTCACTCACATGACTAACTCAATACTGGCTAAATCTTTATTTTTATAGTCTTATGGCTTATCTCAATAAATCTAGTGGTTGAGAAAGAGCTCTGTGGCTTTGGTTCAAGGTAAATAAAGCACACTCAGCCTGTGTGCATACAAAGCTTGCACACCCCGTGTGCTGACAGCTCCATGAGGAGGCACCTCACGCAGAGGTTGCTTCTTACTTGAAAACACAAAGGCCATTAGTGGTGCCAACAACAGAACTCCTTCCTTCCTACACCATCCTGCTCATTCTGAGCAGAACTGTGCTGATGGAAATGCTACCAGACTCCTCTATTGAGTAACACCAGATATTACAGGTTATTGAATTTTAAAAGGCAGATACCAAACTATAGAACATAGGTGATGGTTACCTTCAGCAATACTTTGCTGTTACACATCTCAAACTTGTTTTAAAAAACCCATAAAAATCACTGTGCTGTTAGGTGAGAAGGGCAGAAGTTGGAAAATGTAATCCATTTCCTTTTCTGACTGAGCTCACTTTGCACACCTACCTTTGCATCCCTGTCCCGTACATCCCTGTACCTCAAACCCCTGAATTCCATGATCCAGAAACGGTTTAATCCCAGCTCTGCTGGTAATACTCTGTGATTCCGGGTGGGTTGTTTTGCTGCAATTACAGTTTTCCTCCCTGTGAACGGGGCTAAAGTTTACAGCAGAGACCTCATTTGAAGATTAGCAAATGCGGTATGGTAGGGGAACATAAGGTGAAACCATGGATGACTTCCAACTCTTTTCATCCTCCTCATCATCCCTATTCTTCACTGAATTCTGTGTTTTTCCCCTTTTCCTTCTGTCCATTTTGTGCCAGGCGTAATCTGCACAAACACAGGGCCCTTAATAGGTCTGTGCCACCAGGTTCATGGAGTTATCCATCTCAGCTAATGCAAAATGCAAGGTTACTTTGCTTCACAATGTGCATAATGCAAACCAGATTAAATCTGGGAGCCAACACAATGCCCCTTTAACTACATTACTGAAATTAGCAGAGAAAAGGAAGTACTCCTTCCTGCCATTGCTCAATGAAAATTAGTATTTCTATGCCCACCACTAAGCACACCTGAGTAGTCTCTCAGAAGAATTCTACAGTTCTATGCTTCAGTCAGTACAGAGGGTTCAGATGCTGAAGCAATAAGCTTTGACATTATCTCTACTCAAGTCTGTATTGCTTAGGAAAGAGCACACAGAAGGCACAGCAAACAAGATCACTCCTTACTGCAAAACGTCCACCTCCTGTTGCTCCTTTTCAAAAGGATGTAGAATCACCAGCAGCCTCTGACTCTGTGACAGCAGCACCCAGGGTCTCATCTGACTCAGACCGACTGTTATCCTTGGATATCTTTTTTCCTTTCTTTCTTTTCGTGTTGGTGTCAGAACTTTGATTCCCAGTATTAGGGGAAGAAGCATTTTTACCAGAAGTGGTGCTAGTTGTGCTTTTTACCCCTTCTGTACCTTTGGAAGTAACACTGACTTCACTTTCTAGGCAAGAAGACTCATTCTTACTGATAGTTTCCTCCCTGTCACTAGCATCTGTATCAGCCTCTTCCGTGCCTTCATCCACACTTTCCTCACCATGAACAGCTGATTTTCCTCTCTTGTCTTCTGCAGTAGCGGCAGTTTTTGCGTTGGCAGGTGTTTCAGAAACTGCCTTTTTTGAGTTACCTGCTGTACCATCAGGGCTTGCACTGACTTGCTCTGAATCCATTTCTTCATCTTCTTCTGACACCTCTTCTATCGTGTCTTCTATTTCCAGGCTGGCAGAGGAGGTTTTGCTCTTATAGCTGGATCCTGAAGTTTTCCTGTGGCTGGTGTCCCTGTCACTACTCGATGCATTAGAGCTAGCATTTGATTTCTGGCTGGATCGCCTTGCTCTGCCACGAGAGCTGCCTCCCTTGCTTTTTATACTGGACTTTTCAGAGCTTCTTCTACTGCTGGACTCACTAGTCCCTGATTTGCTGTATGAACTTTGTGTAGATGAGCTCTTGGACAAGCTATCATCTTCATCACTGTCAGAGTCTTCCTCATCATGGTCCTCTTCAGATGAGTCCTCCTCTGATTTGCTGCTAGAGCTGGAGCCAGATTCATCATCAGAATCCCCAAAATCATGCCCAGATTCTTCATCTGAGTCCACAGTACTTTCAGTGGCTTCATCTTGGTCCAGAGTTACTTTCAGGTAGTCTTTATCTTCTGATTCTGAGCCAGAGCTACTACTCTTCTCGGATGATTCATCTGAAGTGTATTTTCTTCTCTTCTTTTTCTTCTCATAATCACTATCCTCGTGTTCACTCTCTGCTGTGATACTTATCGAAACTCCTGATTTTTCTTCATCTCTTTCGATTTTGTCCCTAAGAGGCTCTTGAAATTTTCTGGAGACACTAATGCGCTTTAACACATGATTTAGTTTTCTCATGGAAGGTCTGTCATCAGTCGATTTCTGGAAGTAACTTCCCCTGATAATCATGCTTTTCTCACCGTCCACTTGGTGAGCTGACATTAACTTGGCATAACTGGAATCTTTCCTAGCGCCTTTCACTTTCTGCAGAATCATTGGGAATATCTTTGCTTTCTTCCACGGGGACCGAGCAGACTCAGTTCTTCCTACTGGTTTGTGAGCACTGACTGCTACGCGACTTACATGCATCGTTCCTTTTAGTCTCCTTTTTCCCTGGCTGGTCCTATAGGCTCTTCCAGAAACATGTCTTAAATCCATCCCACCACCTAAAGGTCTACCTCCCATTTGATCCCCTGCTCTCTGGCTTGAAGGACCTCTGCCTTGACTCATCCCCTGCAAATTATGAAAATGGAACTTGATTACAATTTGATGGATGGTTATCATGAAAACTCGTACCCTAAAATAAGTCAGTCGGAACAAATGCAACGTCTTTTCCCAACAGCAAAACTAACTTACCTGTTTTAGAATTAGCTTTTTACCAAAGTTATGGGGAAAGTTTTACTTCTAGAATAGGCTGCAAATGCCTTACTTTGCAACAGGGAAAAATACTGGCTCGGAAATGTTATCTCTTCTCATTTAATTAAAACCCTTCTGATGGATTAGAAGTCTACTATTTCTGAAAATTAGAGTAAAAAAAGGAACGTTCACGTCAACTTTCTTCGGGCTGCCACTGACATTTTAAAAATTCTTTACATTCCATTGTGAGCTTTATGCTAAATGAGTTTAGGTGACTGCTTTTCTCTGTGGAAATTCACCAGTTATAGGCTGAATATTAGTAATATCCTATTTGGTAAACAATATAAATGTAGATTTTTATTTGAAATAGAAATCTACACTGAGGGAAAAATAGATGTGGATATTAAAAGAAATTCTGCAATTCCTTTTTATTTCTAGAAAAAGGGAAATGGGTGCTGACAAACTCTTTATCAGTCAGCCGAAGGGCAAATGATGATTAGCACTGGAAGAGCCACTTATTTGGTCTGTACAGAACACAATATTCTAATTACAAAATGCATTTGACAAGGTTTAACGGTCCTTCATCTTGTAGCAGAGGCAGAATCAACACACCAGAGACACTCACCTCTTCTGCTGTTGGTCCATGTGGACTATAGTAGTAGCCACCATCGCTCTCCACCACGACTTCCCCGTACTCGTCGTACATCCCTGAAGGAGACAGCAACCGCCGGCGGCTCCCGTACTGAGGCAGTTCATACCTGCCAAAAACACCACTGTCTCTTCATAAGGCGCACCAGTGTGTTCACGCCTGTCTCCACACACAGCAACAGACACACATGCGCACATCCCAAAAGAACAAGAATTTATTTTGTCTCTGCCTTTGAGATTACTATTCTTTTTTCCTGGGGGGTAACATAATCCAAACCCTCTTCCCATTGCAAGTGGCTCCAGCCCGTTGCAACTGAAGGGCAACATGAATCACAAGGTCTTTGGGATAAGTCAAGAATCTCCCAAGTGCAATGATCTTCTTTCCAGGTACCCAATTTTTTTTTCTAATTTCTTTTATAATTAGGGAATTAAAGAGCAGGTTCCCCAGGATCAGTTCTGGAGAATCCCTGTCAGCTTGTGTCCTGGTTTGAGGTAAAACAGAACCAACTTTCTGTTCAGTAATTTTACATTTTAGCTAAGCCTCTCCTAACTCTCTGAAATTAACAGCATATTGGGGAGAAAACTGTCTGTTCTCAGAGTGGGAAGGCTTGTGTTTATCGTTAACTGCAGGTGAGCAGAGAGGCTCCTGCTTAGACTCATTGTTTGAA
>BJBW01006632.1:23713-40211 GCA_004320125.1 Scolopax mira
CTGGTTGGGCTCCCCCACCGCTGCCGGGGCCGGCAGCTCCAGCGTGGCAACAGGTTTGAGCTTAGAAACGTGCTTGGGCAGAACGTGGTTTTTGTCTATTTGGCTGTACATGTTGGCCACAGACTTTTCGATCGCCGCTAAATTCTGAATGTTTTTCAGAATACCTTTCAGCTCCCTGCGGGGAGCAGGCTCCGGCGCTGCGGCCGGGGGCGGTAGGGCTGGCTGTTTGGCAGGGGATTTTGAATGCTTGGCAGGAGAGAGGTGCTGGGTGGCAAGAGGAGAGGAAGAAGGAGAAAGAGAAACGGTGGGCAGAGGCGGAGGATGTGGTGGCAACAGAGGAGGGGATGGAAGTGGTGGTGGTGGTGGAGGTGGCAGCAGTGGAGGTGGGGGTGGGGGAATTTTAGGTGGATCTGGAATGCTTTCTATAACTTCTTTGGTCTGAGGAGCTAGACAACTTTGGCAAACTGTTTTCTTTATCCTAAAAGATGGAGGAGTTGGTTTGCGAGCTGGTGGAGGAGAAAGTTCTTCAGGATAGTCGTGGTGAGTGACTATTACAGAGGGGACCAAGGAGGCCTCCGGTTCAACTAGTTCAGCACAAAGTGTTGGAGAGGACAGAGGAGAAGAGCGAAGGCAAGGAGAAGCAACCACACTTTTAGAAGACTGTTCTAGCACGTTGTCTCCGTCCTGGAAACAGATGCTGTGCGTTGGCGATCGGATGGATTTCACGTCAGGAGATCTCACTTGCTTCATTTCCTGCAAAGCCTGCTGCTCAAACTGTCTGGCCTTCTCTTTTACACTTAATTTGGGGCCACTTATTTTTTGAAATAGTGGGGTGCTAATATCAACGCTGCTGTGCTCATTTTCGGCTCCTCCATTCTCTGCTTTGAGTCTCTCCTGTTGCCACTGAATGGGGTCCATGATAACTGGCCTGCTCAGAGAAGCAGGTGCGTGTCTCTTAGAAACATGAGCTGGAACCGTCCATGCACGGTGACTGCCCCCCAAAGAGGCATCTCTCAAGACTAGTCTTGAAGGAGAAAGAGTATCTAGAGTACCGTTTCTTTTCCGTAGAAACTCATCAGCAGCAGGACTTTGAGTGACACCTTCCACATATAATGGGTTTTGAGTAGTTAATGGGTTCTCATCAGATAAAAAAGTAATGTTACTTGAAGATTTGGGGAGATTATTGTTCAATGATCCATTGATATTAGATTGCTTGTGAGCCTCAATAGCACGGGAAGCAAAGCTGCTTATAACTCTCTGACGGTCTCCTTCTTCTAAGACTGACTTTTTTCCCCTGCTTTGTTGGAAATGGTAGAGAAGAAAAAGACTTGAAAGAAAAGAAGATAATCACATGTGAGGAAACATGCATGGACACAGATACTTATGAGAGAGAAAAAAAGAACTTATGATATGAATCAGAGCCGTTAAATTGCTTCTAGCAAGCTGCTACTATCCAACAGAAAGATCACATTTACTAGACTACTGGGCAAGACATTTACTTTTACATCTTCTTTAAGTGAGAAGGACTCGAGGAGGAGGAAAAATTAAAACAAGTTTTCAGCTACTTAGCAAGTTCAAAAATAAGCTAAAAACCTCTTTAAAAAAAAAACATCCTTAGATTTCAAAAAATCTCAGTCAATCCTGTACCCTATTTCCCCAATGACACAAAATATCAGTGCTACGTATTTATGTGAACCAATTTCCCTGTGAGAAAATATGGACTCATGGTATGTATACCATAAGTCATATATACATGTACATATGTCTGCGTGTGTAATTGTGCCTCCATCACTCAAATGGGAGTGGCACTACCCTGCACACAGCCAGCACAGAATAGTCACAGGGATTTTTACACTAAACCTATTCCACAATAATTGTGCGTCTGAACTCCGCTATTCTGCAAAACACAGAATTTCTGTAAAAGTCAGTCTCAGACTCAGCCCACTCTCTTCACCCTGACTCTTAAAGCATTTCCTGTGTTTATGGTACACATACTGACACAGCAGTATCGATATGTGTATGAATTTCATCTCTCTACCACGCTAAATCAAATGAAAAATCCCTTCAGGTGGATTACATTGAATTTTGACACCAAAATTAGGCGCTTTCACCATTTTCTGGCATTTGCCTAGCACCTCCAAGTGCCTCATTAACCCGCCTCCCTCAAATATTTTTAATACCACAAACTTCTGAGCAGATTTTAAGATAAACAGCATTTAAAAATCAATATCCCTGAACTGCCTGCTAGACAAGCGGGTCCTCAGAGCCCCATTTTTAATACTCCTCACTTGAGGCTGAAAATAAATTTATTTCCCCCCAATCTGTAACAAATTTAAGACATTGGCCAATGTCAGAGCTATAAACAAACCCCTTACCCTTTCAAAGAGAAGTTTACCCTCAGCAGCAATGAGATTGAATCAAAATGCATGTCCATTGCTGCCTTATACAAACTCATTGTAACTAAGCAGACGTGCTCCCTAGAATGGGGATGAGGAAAAAACCCCAAAGAAAGAAACAGTACTAAAAAGGACACCTACTCTAAAAAGCTCTTTGAAATATTATATATCTGTGGTAGAAACGGGGTATATAAAGACTGAATTGCACATTTGTGCAATTCACTTCTAGCTTCACTACCTCTGACTAATGCTGGTCCTCCAGATGCTGAATGTCACCCTTAAAACCTTCTATTGTCTGCAGTTAAGCAACTGCCACTAAAGTATAGCATGAGTAGCAATGACTTCTACACACACAAATCAAAATATCATATAAAACTATGGTATCACTATTTTTAGTGATGTAGAGTGTTCCGACACTTTCAAAAAACCTCAGTTAAAAATTACTGGTCTTGTCTCTACCAGGAATCATATTCTTCAGAATTTCAATTAAAAAATGGTTAGGCTTTATTAACAAAAAAGAATAGGGGGAAAATTATATTTTCCATGATTACATGAATGTTGGAAGACAAAGTTTTAGATCTCATAGTTGGATTGTTCCATCTTTTTTGGTGGTGTTATTTTGTATTTCAGAAAATATTACCAAATCTAAATTAATGGAAATTTAACCTCTGGTGGTTAAATATTCTATAGTAAAACCAGAAGAGAAATTAAAATAACTCTATACTGGAGTTAATTGAGATATATTAAATCTCCTCCAAAGAGACCCCTGAAAGCCTGTATTTAGCAATGAAACACATTTGCTTCTTAACTTTTGTTTCTTGTTTTGACTGGGAGATGACCCAGGCTGAAGAACCAGAGCTTCCCAATGGTCACAGGGACCTGAGCAGACGGATGAGAAGAATCACTGCAGGGATCACTCTCCCATCAGCAAATAACACCCAGGACAGCCACGAAGGGGTCATACCAGCGAAGAAACTCTCCCCAAGCCCTGGAGTTCTCCAAAAACCAGTATGCCTTTCGGTAGCATATAACTGTGTGAAAAATAATTAACTTCACGGTAATAATAAACTAATTCCTTATTCTAAAGCAGCATACTTTGAGGTTGGTTAAGCACCCTCGATTTATTGAGAGGCAAGAGAAAGAAATGATTCTGAACTTGAAGGAAACCCTCCAGCAGAAGGCTCATGCAGGATGACATAACCTTCCTGACACTGGGACAGATTATTTCAAAAGCTTTGCAGTTCCTTCCTCGCTTCACATGATGGCTCTCGACGATGAGGTTATCCTCCCATCTTTTTCTGTTTATTTATAGGTATTTTAATTAATGAGAAACATCAAGCCACTGGTGTGAAGCATACTTCTGTAAATTGAAAAAAAAAGTACTTGCCTTTCAAGGAATTGTAAATAGCAGACAAGGAAGATCTTGCTTGCGTTCAGTTGTGAGATCTGAAGTCCATGAACTGAAAGCAAACCTCTGTGGAAGCTCTCAGTGGTGGTTCTGTTTGGCTTTTATAAGGTGGTGGGAATGTTTGGCTTTTGAAATAATACCATTCAAGTTCAGCAATCATACTTCATCTCTGCTTCCAAGAAAAGGATAAAGAAGCACAGAAGTATTGAGACTTCAGAGTAAATGTCTTTCCTGCACTTGATCAATGGACAACTAAAACATGAGCTACAGGCTGCAAGGCTTAATGGGAAATACTGAAAGGAAAATTAACCAGCACTTCTACTAGCTACGAATATTAAGACAATGAAATGAGTTTACTTACTGATGCCTATGTATCCAAAGACAGAGAAAAATGAAAATTATGAGACAAGGCAGATTTAAAACTAAAGAGCTTCGTTGCAGTTCCAAGTTCATTTGCTATCAACGCCACATTAAGAAAACAAGACACAAGGCAGCACCACAAATGAAAGAAAGAGGAGGAAAAGTAAAGACACAAAATAATTTACTAAAATTCATGAGAAATGTTAATAAAAGGTATTTCCCAAATAATAATTTCCTAAGGTATAACAGTGATTTAAAATCAAATATTTGACAGGAAAAAAAAAAGATAATTTGTAATTATTTTCATTGCAGTATGTTATTTTCTTTAAAATCCCAGGGACTTTACTAGGTTATGTTTAATCAGTTCCTGAGCACGATGGATATGAGCCTAACTTAGCTGTATGCCAAGACATCTAAGAGAAAATATTCCAAATATGGCATCTTTTTTTGTGTGTGCAATAAAGCCTACTTTTAGTCAAACATAAACCTAAGCCTCAAAGTCAACACTGCAAACCTGTCAATTTGCACCTATATGTTGCAGTATTAAACATAAAAAAAATGAAACATAAAAAAACCCCCAGCAAAACGGGCTTGTTCTAGGTTGGGCATAAGCTGCTCATCAGTACAAAAGGCAGGTCCATCCACTGGGATATCCAGTTCCCGCAGATAATCAGCTCCAGTATCACAAGGCAAAAGGCCTGGGAGGAAATTCAGCAGTTTGGAGAAGCTGTTCTCACCTCAGGGACGGCTCCTCCATTTATAAAGAAAAGCTCAAGCTCTGGAATTATTTCAAACCCAGCCTGCACTCGGATGGCCAGGAGTTCAACGGGCAGTGATGCGCTCTGCTACGCCTCCTGACATTTTATAAACTCAATCACCGCATCTGGAAACTTCCAACTTTCTGAGCAAAACAAATACTGCTGGAAAATAGACTAGAAGTTGGGCAATCCTCAACTCCAGCAGCTCTCTCTCTACCTGCCTCCAAACCTACTATCAACCTCTTCAGTGTTACTTGGATTTAAAATACAAACATAGATGGGAAAGTGTGGAAAGCTTATCAACAAACCCCCCAGAATGATACAACAGTTAATTGGCTACTCTCTGCTGTAAAATTTCCATACTGAGAGTTAAATTCTTACTGGAGACCATAAACTTCAGATTTACAGAAGCATGAAAAGGCAGGCATCTTTGCAATATTATTATTTTACGAGCATATAATAGGTAAAAGATATATTCATTGAACTACAAGTGGCTTCTCTATTTTGATAGCTCCCGTTTTCTTTAATTTCAATATTAAAACAGTTTCAAATTTAGTACAAAAAGACCCCTCACTTTACACAGCAGAGTATTTCTTTCTATAGCAAATAAGGACTTTGGGGAAGCAATTTCATGGGATGTGTTTAGCCAACGGCTTTGCAAACTTTGCAAAAAAAAAAAAAAGGGCAGTTTGCAAAAGCACTAAATGATCCAGTTCTGTCTCACCCTGCTCTCAATGGCCAACTTAAAACCTTTTAGAGAGGCCCCCACGCACTACAAGAAATCCCCATTAGCAGGTGAAACTGGTTTTTCTCTCCTTATGGAGTCATCCTATTCATTTTCTGGATGTTTGAGAGCCCCAAACAGCTGGGAAGGGGAACGACCCCTTCGTGAAGAGCCATGTTTTTTGGCACAGAGTGCCCGAAGTGGTGTCGCTGGGAAGTCAACCCTGGCTTTGGTGTCTCTCAGTTCCACTGATGGATCACAAGGAATACTCACATGGTGCTGTCACCAAGCTCTTCGTAGAGGTTATTGGCAGCAGCGCTGGCCGGTTTGCCTGCTGGCAAGGCCATCTGGATCCTTGCAGTCTTTGCACATTCAGCCTGTCGCCTTCAGAAGCCACAGAGGGAAGGAGAAATACTCATTAGAAACACTCTAGACACTAACAGAAGCTGAGATGTCAAGTTATCTGAGCTTTTTCCTGCAGTTTTCAAAACATCCCTCTGTTTTGACATCTTCAAAGAAAAGCGGTAACGTGATACTCTTTTCCCTGGCTTTTTCAGCTCTCTTATTTTTTCTCTCTTGGTGGTATCCCAGAGCATCCCCTGGACAGAAAGCACCTGTCCACAGAAGGTATTTCCCAGGAAATAATGTATGCTCTAGCTTTAACATTATTCTCATTAGGTTTATCTGTTCTGGCTGCCCAGGACTAACAGTGCAGAGAGTAAGCTCGTTGTCAAGTGCTTCATTCAAGTGCCAAGAAACTGTAATTTCAAACAAAAAAATTGAAATTTTTTTCAATTTCAGTTTCAGAAAAACTGTCTCTGGCAAAGTTTATCACTTGCAACTCCTTTCTCATTAGAGCTGGCTGGGAAATTTCTGTCTCAATGAGCAGTTTCCCTGAAAAAATGATTTTTACTATGAAACAAATTTCTGTCTTCTATCTAGACAACGAAACCCTGGTAACATCTACCTTGGGAAGGGGCAGCGAGGCGTCGGGGCTGATGCACCCCGCTTCGCCTTTGAGGGTGGTTGATACCTGATCATTTGCAGGGAGGTCTCTCTCTGCACCCTCGCCTGACACACACTTGCTTGGCTTGAGGATTACCACACACAGGGAAATATCTCCTTTTTGTCTCTGGAGGAAATAAGCAACGCCCTGAACCACAGCAGCTTTGCTGTGTGCTAGCATGCAATAATAAAATACACCCCAAGTAGCCATAGAAGTGATTTTTAACCCTGCCATACAGGCTGTGGCGGAACAAGCTGGAGTACAGGAAGTAACGAAAAAATATTCCTATGCAAACTGTTAGAAACAGCTGAAAATGAGTACTTACTCTTTGAATCTGTTTGGTTATGCAAAAAAAAAAAAAGATAAAGAGATAAAAAGGAAGGTTAAATGAATTCTGTTTGCAATAATTGTCCTAAACAGTGAACCTAACAGGAGTAATAAAATAGGTGCTACTTAATTATTCCACACACAGAATTACAGAATTGATGACATTTCTAAAGATTCATAATTTCCAAAGCTGAAGGGTTTTCTAGCTGCTATTTGTGACACAATTCTGCAGTCAGCATAAACACCAACTTCTGTGGTGAAAACTGCTTGGGGCGAGCAGGAAACACCACACACAGAGGAGAGTGAGACACGCAAACTCTCCTGAAATTTCTTTAACAGGTGGACTATTGGGGGGGCAATTTTATAACTGCTTTCTCATTTTAACATGCTTTAGGAATGCTACAGAAAATACCCTCTATAGTGAGGAAGTATGATTTTTGGTTTTATTTAGAAGATATCAGTCTTTTGTGATTAGCAAAGAATGTATTATTTATAGTTACCTTATGGGGTTAATACTGGATAGTGCATTTCAAAGACACTATTTAATAGAAAAGAATAATGATAGTCTCTGGCTTGTTTACTAGTCATAAAAGTAGGTGCTGAGCGGCACTTGAACAGTGATAATTTTATAAATTAATTGAATTTTCAGTAACTATTATTTTTACAAAATTTAGTAAGCTTATCACTGGATCTGGAAAGCACTGAAAAATGGACCTACTGCACATGAAAAGTTTTAACAGTGAGAAAAATCTTAATATTTCCTGTATACGTGCTGCAAGCATGCCAGTTACATTTATGCCATTATAATCCCTACCCTCAGTGGCAGTCTGGAGAGCATCTACTTTGCCAGAATGTTATCAGGAAGGACACTGAAACTGCCTTTGAAAGGCAAAAAAAAAAAGCTGTAAATGCAAAAATTAACCGGGAGGCTCAGGATAGCTTTTGGTGTTGATACTAACATTAATATTCCTTTTATTTTCTTTGGCACTCTTCAGTGATATATTTTTCATGAAAAACAGTTTATTCACATCAGTCTGCTACAAATCCAACTCCAAGTTGTGCTTATAGACAACAAAAATGTGATTTTTTTGATGAAATAAAGTTAAAGCTCTTAAAACAGACTGATACTGTTTTGATAATCTAACAGGTGTCAAGGAAAAATACTGCTGTTAGATTTCTTAAAGAAACAGGCAATTCAGATAACAACAAGAATAACTAATTGTCAGTTTGAGGTGCACTGCCATCCTAATGGGGCAGAAGTTTATCCAGATCTTTCAAACTCCTTTAAAATTCTTATTCTTTTGGCTCAAATTGTTTGGAGAAATTGGGATGTAAATATAATCCAAAGCATGTGCAGTAACCATCAAGAAAAGACTATCCTGGGCAATTTCTGTGGTGTCAGCATGGAGAGAGCTCTCAGGCAGGCTGCTGGCTTTTTCAGGTAGGATATGCTTTAGAAATGATGAATAACATCATGCTTTGCTAACTCCTCGCTGACAGGAAAGAGTTTAAATCTCACCTGGTGGTATTGTACCACCTCTACTGCGGCGTTCAGATGGCAATGGCTTTACTCTCATATCTGTCTATCAGCTCTTCCAGGCCCTCTCCCTCCCCCAGACTGATGCAGCACTGCAGCAGGAGCCTGCAGAGGCACCCACGGCGCTTCACTGCCCTCAACACAACAGAAAAACAAACAAAAATCCAGCAGGAAACCCCTCTGGTCCCGTGGAGCAGAGGTTTTCCATAAGGACATACTACATTCCAGCTGCTTCACTTCATTTGAAAACGAAGCTGGGAAGATGTGGAGGCACAGAGCGACATACACAGAAGCTGAACACAGCCATTTACTGGGAAGGATGCACAGAATTATTTCTATTTTGATTCTGTAATAATCGGTAATTCTTTGAGTGCTTGGAGCACACACATGGAATTAGAAATCTTTCACGAGAAGAAATTGAAGAATAAATATACAGCCTCTGAGTCCAACTACATTGATTTTAAATATGAGTGGACCTGAAAAAGCTTAGTTCAGAAGAACTTGTTAGTGATGTTGATTCTTTAATTAGTCTATTAGCCCAATTACGTAAACCTCTTGAGTCTGTGAGAGGTGAGTGGAAATATCAAGAAGGTTCTCAGGGGTGTGTGCTGCTTTAGATGGTGCTAAAACGGCACAAAATCAATTCTTAATGAAAAGTTTGCAATTAAGAAGCATACAGCAAGGGAAAAAATATAACTATGAGCATTTTAGGACTTAAACAAAAAAAATTTGCATCCTCTTATTTGGCCTGAGCTACACAACTTTACTTTTGATTAATTTATTGAAATTTTTTTTTCACTTTTTTTTTCTTTTTCCCCTGGCATGGAACGCAGCTCTGAATCTGTACTCACATTCCAGACTTCTGGCCTTTGATGTTGTGTTTTGGCACGTATTCTAAACCAGCTACTGCAGCCCAGCTTTAGAAAGACAGCAAGACGTGACGAACCTCCTTGCGATGGAGGACAACTTCCAAAGCAGTTCTGCTGAGCGACGTACCGCCCCTGCTACGAGGCTGCTGGCAGGAAGAGGAGGAGGAGGAGGAGGAGGAAGAGGAGTACTTACTGCCTGTAGCTGACCATCACTATTAAGATAGCTGGCATGCAGCAGAGGATGATTATGACGGCCAGAGCCAGCAACGCGCCTTCCGTGAAGCCGACGGCCTGTGCCTGCTTCTTGACGTTCGCCACCACGTCCGGGGTGCGGATCTCCAGGATGCGCCCCCCCTGCCCCAGGTAGGGCTGAAACTCCTTATTGATATCCAGCAGTTTGCCATCCAGGAACCTGCAGTGTCACAAAAGAAAACTGTTACGGACACGTTCATTAACTGTGTCTGTCCATCTGCCTTTGATCCCGACCCGTGTGTTCCTGACTCCAGAGCTGGAACACAGTTCCCATCCGTCACCGAGTCCAGGCTGGGACTTCACCAGTGCCTGCTGGTGACGGGACTGTCATCCTGGGAGCTTGATACGGTCTTGTATATATTGCATCTACTTATTTATTTTCTTCTTTTTGATTTTAATATTTCATTAAAGTAGTTTAGTTCATTTTAAACTTGTAAATCTCCTTTTCTCTTCCTCTCCTGTCTTTGAGGAGGGGAAGGGCCATCTGTCACTCTGGTTTTGGTCAATTCGGCTGAAACCGTAACATATTCACAACTAATTCTTTGATTTCTTCCACAAAACATTTTCCGGGTATTTGAGCAAAAATCCCTTCCTGCAGCTTAAAGCCCTGCAATGATGGGTCACCAGACACGGGCAGAGCTCTAGTTCTTTTGTTGTACACTAGATGTCACTGCTGGATGTTACATGTCCTCTGAGCTGGCAAAAGCATTCAGGTAGGACACCATTAAAACTTTGGAAAAACAGTCTCTCAGTTAAAATTCTGTTAGCATTTTCTTGACAAACCCTATTTTAACAGGTTTGTAACTCAACCGTGCACGTTTGCTCCACGATGAAACATGACACATTGTGCAAAAGATTCAGACAGGGTAAGCATTTTATTTTTAATGGTGGACATTTTCCATTTAACATAGGCAGGAGGAATTTTCTGGATTCAAATGTTTTTTATGCTCCAATAAATCAAACCCTCTTTCATAGAAAAGATAAAAAAGAAGGCTGATCGTTTCAGTCTGTAAAAGTATCTAAGTCGCCTCAAAGTCTTTCAGGAGTTTGTGTTGAAACAACAAAATGCTATTCAGTTACTATTCAGACCTATTTTTCTGTGTAGCCAGACAGATTCTTGATTAATAAAAATGTCAGGTAATCAGTCACAATAGTCCTAAGGAAAAGTATGAATCTCCCGTTGCATCTCAGTCTTACAAAGTACAGAATCGGGAAAAATCAGCATATCTTGAGAGACATATGGGTTTTCCCCAGCTGGCAGTGAGGAGCACAGCACGGCTGTTACATCCACGACTTCAAGTCTTTGTTTTCCAGCCAAACAATTTGCTTGAATGCAAATACGTGGGATTGGGCTGAGTGTTTGGGTCTCCTGGGCGTGAGGCAGCCCATTCTAAACAGCCTGGTAGCACGTGTGGCACAGTCTGTGCACATCAGCATTGATCCACCACCACCACACCCAGAGCACACCGTGTTTCCTTCTGTCTCTCCATTTCATAAACGACTGTTGGACATGCCCCATACAGGAGGGCCATTTTCTAGAGGTGATTACAGGAGCCTCAAACATTAGCCTTAGAATCACAGAATCATAGAATTGTCCAAGTTGGAAGGGACCTTTCAGATCCTCTAGTCCAACCATCACCCTCACTCTGATCAAACCCATCACTAACCCATGTCTCTAAGCACTAGGTCAACCCGGCTTTTAAATCCCTCCAGGGATGGGGTCTCAACCCCCCGTTCCTTAAGGCACTTTCCCAGATATTGTTTTCAAACAGTGACAGGTTTAACATAAACTCCGTTAAAATCAGGGCCGCCCCTACACTTTGTAAGCAGAAACACAGCAGGGTGTTCCCAAAAAGCCCATTTAAGAAAAGCCACAGAAAAGCCCAGTCATTTTGTAAGTTGTGTTAAAACAACTGGCAGAACCATGTGCTAAATCTGTGCTGTTGGTGCAGTTCTCCCTTCTGTATACATGGGGAAATTTTTGAGCACTTGGAAAATGCCTTGGCTAAATTTATATTCCTTATTGCTAATTAAGTTTTTAAAACGGGGAGCTCCATCTCTTTCTGACTTTCTACCCTTTCTCCCATCATAACTAGTTTATCCTTTCTCCTATTGATCTCTTTTCTGCTAGGATCAGGAGCAGGTTCCTGTCTGGCAGAAGGATGGTTGTGCCTCTTGGCAATCTCTTCCCAATGAGGGGACAACCATTGCTACCATGTCCTGTGACTGGGGCAGGAAGAACATTTGAGTTGTTCCTCTAAAGATCAAAACTCCAGAAAACTCCATGGTCACAGAAGGAATTTCTTTTTAGGTTTGGGAAAGCACCTGAGCTGAGCCAAATCTCTCGAGGTTCACCCTCTTGCTAGTGAACACGTGTTAACTTCAGATGTCGAGCTACACAACTCGTTTCTCTCCTTACTTTCCTAGAGCTGACACTTACTCACCCCTACCCTAAAGCCATGAAAGCATTCCCCAGAATTTTGCTGATTTAAATATTTAAAAGCTTTTGAAGAGAGAAATGAGAAGGGGAAAAAAAAAAAAGCTGAGTATGCAGACACATGGAGCATTTTAATGAGGTTGCTTCTAAGCTATACCCCATACATTTTCAGTCCAGTCAAATGAATAACCTTCCCTTCACATTTGAAAAATTGCTGTTTAACCTATCTTAACTCTGTTCTAGTCTGTCTGTCACTAGACACACAAACATCCCTAAAAAGACATTCCTGTATTTTCAAAGGGCACCAAATGGAAGAGGAACACATTTTCTGTCCATGAAGACGGTCTGCATTAGGAAAAGATCCTTTTAATTAAGTTGAAAGAGCTAACTGCCTCCATGCATGGATACCAGTTCACTTTCATATACTAATAATGGTAGGTTTCAAGAGAGCTTTTCAAAGTAAGGAGTAAAAATTTGTCAGGATTTTCAACTGTCATTAAGGTCATACAAATTTTCTGAACCTGGACAGGACTGAATAATGTCCTTTTGGCCTTGAGCATTCCTAATGGGAGCCCACTTTGGCCACACTCTAAACTGGCTATCACTGGAAGAAAACACAGACCCCAAAGAATTTACAAAGCAGAAAAGTGGAAAACTAATGAAAAAGGAGTATCAGTAGATAGCCTGGGTGTTAGGTGGTGAGGTAATACCTACTACTTTTAATGAGACTCGTTTTGGGACTGGGTTGGGAAACAAGAGTCAGTTGCAGGAGCACCACTGGCAGATTTACTGGGTCTTTTCCTTAGAGAGAAAGAAAAATGGTTATCTATTAGGGATTTCCGCTGGCTTCCTGCTGGTTTTCCTTAATTTCCACTTCCACTCATGAATAAAATTGGGAATAAAATCACAGACACCCTATTCTGAGAAAAATCAGCAGCTCTTGCACTGGACAAGTGACCACAAATGCATCACCAAGACCCAAAAAGACTGTATGACCATGGAGATACCTACCAACAAAAAATGGCCACCAGGAGGAAGGAGGCTGTATCGCCACTGCTCTGGAAGCTACCACTGCTAAACTGCATCTGATTTTTATATTCCTAGTTCAGAAAGTGATGCTGAGAGACTAGAGAGGATTCAGAGAAAATTGTAAGTGATTAAAAAAATTAAAACATAGCCCAGAGTGTAGAGGTCAAGGAACTTCTCAAGAAAACAAATTACGAGGATGATGCAATCATAAATCTAGACCTTGGTGGGAACCAGAAATTAAAACCATCAACTGGATGCTTCAATCTAGTACCCGAAGTTACAATAAAACTCTATGACTGAATTCAGAGAAATGAAAAAAAAAAAAGACCTAATTTTTGACAGTAAAAATAATCCCTCTGCACACAAAGGTTGATGTTGATTGCATTTTCTTGAGCAGTTGGTTTACTGAAAGACACGCTCAAAGCAGAACTAGCTTTGGGAGTTCCTATAGTCTTTATCATCCAGGTCAGACTGACCATAGTGATCTTTTCCAACTTATAAACTCTGAATATATGCAGAGCATTAGTACGCTATAATCCATCCGTACTAAATTAAGAGCTAGGAATAACAAGCCCCTTTTCAATCACAGTCCACCAAGATGGCTCAAAGACCCTTGTTTTTTAGGCTGCTGATTGACATCTTGCTTTATCCCATCATGGAACAGTTTCATCTCGTTTTTCCCAAGACAAAAAGCAAACACAAAGTTTAAACTCATGCAAAAAGTCCCCCCAAAAGATAGTGGCCACTTTAGCACGAGTCCGATTTACATCTTCATTGTTTTCAATCATATACAGAATGCTGAAACACAAAAATACAGTTTCTAATAAAATTATTCTACAACCACATGAACCTAGTAAAGGTGTAAACTCCCAAGCTGCACATAGGGTAGGTGTAGGGGCAAGCACCAACTGCTTCAATAGATTTTTTCTATTCCTGTTGAGTTGAATCACTCGCTGACAGAGACAGACCAACAGGCTTCCAAACAGTCCATAGAAATACAGGAAGAGCAACAAATAATGTACTTACTTAAAAAGTTCGTTCCTCATTATAGCTCTATTTGTTTGTGGGTCGATTGCGTAGACCATGAGGTCAGACTTGGTGTAATCCTCTTCAGAGTACCCATCCCCAAACCTCCGTGCGCCGATGGATTCCACCACGACCGTCGCACCAGGAATCTGATCTTGGACATAGCGTTCCAAAATCCTAAAGATGAGATGGAGCCAGAAAGCTGCAGTGATAGATTTCAGCTGATCAAGATTGTCAACAGCCCAAACAAGATACTAACAGACAAAAGCCACGGGCTTAGAAGGATGGTAACCTTCAGACCACTCTAAAAGAACCTCTGCTCCAATATAACCTCTTAAATGCTGAACTCTTGGGAAGAGCTTAGGAGAGGTCACCAGAAATAGTGTCCTTAAGTCTGACTCTTTGTATTTATGACATCAGTTGAGTTTTAAATGGCTCGTGGGAAACACCATCTATATTTCACAAAAAAAACCCAACCTGTCATCCTTTTATTAAGCTATATGATTTCAGAACTCTGCAATTCCAGCCTCACAGAGGGTGCACATAAATTCTCACCCACAGAAACAACTACTTCAACTATTTCACCTGGCCTTCCAGAGCAGCACAACACACCAGGTGCCAGAACACCTGCTACTCCAAAAGGCATGAGCAAGTTTTACAGCCATAAGAAAGCTGGAATATTGAGCTGACACATTTGCCACAGGAAAAAAAAATAAAATAAATAAAGTTGTAGAAGCAGCAGAAAGATAAGTTGATAGAATTCAGCGGCAGCTATGCCCGAGATAACAAGGGCATAGCAACAATAAACCCAAACAAATCTGTTCTTTTTCTGAAGAGAAGGATTCATTACAAGCTGCCAGAGCTCAGAATGATACACTCTGTGTACAACTATACGAATCTCTGTGTCAATACATGAAATAAATGCAATTCTGCGCAATGAAAATTTGTTACAGAAGGTGACATTTACCAGTCTTTTTATTAATTCTTGTAATGTGACCAATTTTCTTGATTACTGAATATTCTTCCCCCCATTCCCCCCCTTTTTTTTTGATAACTGAATGTCTGCGGACATCTTAGTATTGGAAGCAGATTCATAATTTTGTATTTTTCTATCCAGCTCTACCCAGAGAGGTGGTGGAGTCTCCTTCTCTGGAGACATTCCCAACCCACCTGGACATGTTCCTGTGGGACCTGCTCTGGGTTGACCTGCTCTGGCAGGGGGTTGGACTAGATGATCTCCAGAGGCCCCTTCCAACCCCGTAGCATTCTGGGATTTAGAATGGCATTTTGCAGAAGGATTCACATAGACCAAATATGTCAAAGATTTACCTCCCCATTCAGCATACAATCATCTTCTGTTGCTGCAGGGGGGGCTGCTTTTGTTTCCTTGCACAGAATGTTTATCTCACCCCAGACAGAAATGTCCCATACGGTTGGAAGGTTATAATGAAAGGGGACTTTTAGCAGAATTGGTAACAACGTACCCATTGCTCAGAAATTCCTGGCATGGCTTCTGCTGGAATTCATTGTCTTTGAGAATATCTTTGCTTAAAACGTGATTAAAATTGAAGAACAAATAGCATACTACTTTCTGACATTGCAAGAAATACCACAAAGTATAGTGTAATGACAGTAATATTTCACCTGAAACGCATAAAATGCATGTTTAGGTTGAAATGTATAATAAAAATGCACTCAAGACTGAAAAACAGCAATTAAATAACGAGCCTAAAAATAGGACAGTGCCTCATAGAGTTATTTTAAAAGACATTCAGCTGAAGTTGTGATGCTGAAAACACTGTAATGATTTAAAACTCTACTGAAAGCAGCCACCTGCCTGTAGTACTGCTCACAAACACCACATACTTTAGGGAACAACAGCGACTGTATTTAACAGCAAAAGTTGGCTTAAACTACTTCAGTAACAAGTCTGTCACTTGTTAATGCAACGAGGGTAATTACCATCCTCCCAACAGTGATGTGCTGAGAGGCAGAACCAGCAACTAAACAGGCCACAGGACTTTCCAACTGCTCTAACCCCGCTCAGCTCCGCAGCCGCAGTGAACTGAAACGCCTCCCCCTGCATCTCCACCACCATCGCTTTCTAAATTCCCCCCAGCGACACCAGTGAAAGGAAATGAAGGACTTTTTGCTGTTGTTGAGGACACAGCAGGGCCCTCAATATCCTGAAAACTCAGAGGCGATTTGTTTTTAATCTTTTGACGCAAAAGAAATGGAAAGGCAAAAAAAAATAAAATACAGGTATGTTGGTTTATTGAGCCGTCCCTTGGCAGCCCTGGGCAGCCCAGGCCAAGGCTTCACAACCCTTCCCTTCTCAACATTTTTCCTACTCTCCAACCTGAACCTCC